>JAIOTZ010000979.1:0-41440 GCA_023374045.1 Limonium bicolor
CTACATCTCTTCTACCACTAACTCTAGAGGTAGTCCGCGAGCTGCTGTCTAAATCAATCGCCATTCCTCCCTTCTCCTCCCAGATTCTCTCACGGGAGTGCTCTCTCTGTTCTTGTATGATATCTTCAAAATTGCTGAGGGCACGCTCTTCATCAATGACTCGACACCCTAGATCTTTAGCTAGCTTGAGGGCTTGTCTCGCTTCCTCCTTCACAAATTTCTCCTCAGGGCTCAATGTCTGCCCAGTAGTATCTCTTTCCGGTTCAAAACCCGGGGGAATTCAGGGTCTTCAAAAAGCAATCTAAGGTCTTCACCATCCGCTCCCTCCCCTATCTGCTCCTCTTGGGGATGCTTAAATACTTAGTCCGTAGGGGAACCCCCATTAACTGCACCTACCCCACCTAGACCCTGCTCAGTCTCAGAAACCTCCATATTACTAAGGTTACTGAACTCCTTATCGCCTTCCCTTGAAACTTCCTGGTCCTTACTGACCATCTCAGCTGCTATGGGATCAGGAGTTGCACCCTTACTACCTAAAAGATCTTGAATGGAAATAGGAGATCGGATTATAGGCCCTGATTGGGCCGCCTGAGAGACAATTTGGGGCGCATAAGAGCGATCCAAGCCGGAGGCAAGCCCGGTCTGTCCCCATCCAATGATCGGCCCGCCCGAACTATGAAACCATGGGCTGCACCACTCATCATTCCACCCGTAGCCTTGACCCCACCATCCGGACTGATCCACAGAAGGCAATTGGACCCAAGGTCCGCAATACGGGATTACCCACCCCGGATAATTGGGGGTCAAACCATTACCGTACCACACCTGGGCCTCACCGCCCGGAGGCCCACTACAATTCAAGGGCCCAGGCTGCGTAACATGACCCGCACCATTCAAACCTGTATCGGGAAGCACACTCAACTCCTGGGAACCATCGCTAGCCCTCGACTCACCAACTTCCCGCCGGCAATTGTTGCAACTAGTCACCAGAATTCGAAAGCGACCACGCCGGTTGGAACTCCCGTCATCCTGTACGTGCCGAATTTGGACCTTGGCACACCCCCTCCAACACCACTTCGAATTCACTTGAAAGGTCGACTTCTCGACCGGAGTTGCCACCAGCATGATTTTTTGCCGCCTCCCCACTGTAGACACCAAAAATTCTCACCCATAAGCAAATTCTGAAATAATAAATAAAATAAGAGGGGTCGTCGCCTTTCTTTGTCAAAATGTATTAACGTGCGTGCCAAAACGAAACCATTGTTTAGTCTTTTTCAAAGCATTTCATAAAAACACCGATTTTGCTAAAACAAATTTTCAAACGACAATACGGTTTTAAACTCATCACGTTTTGAATCTTATTTTTAATTGTATCCCATAATTTCATCTCACTATATTTGTTCTCATTTTTATGGTATACTTTCCTTCTGAAACGGTAGCATTTTTTTTTGGAAGAGTTATCCCGGTCTGGGCTAAAACTCTAGTATTGTTTCTTTCGTGAAGATACTGATTTCCGACTCAGCATAGCCGGTTAACATGTTCTCCATGTAACTCGATGGTCCCGGGTTCGACTCTGAATGGAGTCGTTTTTTTATTTCTCGTCTAGCTCGCAATAGGCCTTTTGTCTTATGGTCTGCTATTGTATACCGAAGCTCGTTACAGCTCAGTCGGTCAAGGTGTGCGGGTAGAGGGTCGGAGGTACCGGGTTCGAACTTGGATACCGCATATTTTTTATATATGCTCGTTTTTTTAGTTAGGCGGACCAAATATGGCCCAGCTGTGCTTCTGGGTCCCTTTTTTGTCTATATGCCCAAATAAGACCCATTTCCTTTACAGCCCATACAATCATCAGATCTTTCCAAACCCTAACCTCTACTTATAAAAGAACAAGACATAAACCCTTTTTTTTTGGTGAACAGTGGCGGCATCTGATTTTTCTTTCCCCATCGTTTTCTTCACTCCCGACGGGCAGCCTCCTGAAGTTTTTCTTCTTCCCTGATAAAATTCTTCATCCATCGATCTTCCAAGCAGCAGTCCTTTGCTTCATCTGAAAGCAAAATCGAAGATGCCCTAAGCAGCGGCAGACACCACCACCTTTCTTCTTCGGTTTTTTTCTCTTCTCCTCTCAACGATTCCCTCTTCTTCATCACCCCTTCTCCGATCTACCTTCTTCATCTTCGAAACCAACTATTTTCTCCCCCTACCTCCATCTTCAAATCAACGAACCCAGAAAAAACCTCATCCCAGAAATCTTCGACCAACTCCAGCTTCTCCATTCTCCACATTCTCAACATCCATCATCGCCACCGTCATTCTTTACGCTTTCGTCGGTAATTTCGACTCGGACTGGCAACATCGAAGCACCGGTCATCTCCTTCTCCTATCATCAGTTCTCGATCATTCTCTCCCTCATCTCCAAAAACCGAAACCATCATGCGTATGCTCATCAAATTTCAGCGAAAGTTAGCCACACCCCATCCAGGAGCTGATTCGCCACTATCTCCAACTCACCGCTCCAGTAGTTTGCGGAGCTGAGTTTCAGAATCTAGACCGGTGTTGGTTTTCGGGAAAGCGAAACGAGACTCCACCAGAAATTCATTTCCGAAAGCTTGGGTCGACCTTACTCCACTTCTTTGCTATTTATTTTGCTATTTCTCATGTCTTCTGTACGTCACTTGATATTACTTGAAATGAACCTGATTCCTGACTGTGTTACATACATCGAACCAAAATTTTGTCTCTGGTACAAAATCACTCTCCCTTACTTTCGTTTGGACTACCTTTGCTTCGTCATGCTCAGTATATTGATTTCATTGGTTAGAATCTTGGGGAGAACTCTCCGTTGTCTGTTTCTTCTAGACGATTCAGAGTTCTGTGGGTTTTGTCTGAATTTTCTCAACAAACAGGGGCGCCACCATTCCTTTCTCGCAGGTGTTAACATGTACCGCCTCCTTGGTATTTATCTCTAACTTGGTTAATTTGCGGTTCTCCCTGGCGTTTGGCAAGACTCGATGATTGACCCAATATACCTGTTGTCTGCTATTGTCTCCATATTTTTTTTCTCTCTCTCTGTTTCGTAGAAGAGTTCACCTGATCTCGGTTTTCTGTCTGATGCAATCGATTCCTGAATAAAATTGCTGCTGTCATTTGATGTTGTATATCAACTTCTTTTGTTTATTTATTTTTGTTCTGTTCGTGTTTTGACGAGGTACTCTCTACTGCTGGCTCTGCATTTCGAATGATATAGTGCCTTCGGGCTTGACACTGGACTCATCGGCTTGACCAAAGTGATGGGAGCTTTGAAATCAGTACATTCGCATTGATTGAAGAGTTTGAGATATCCGTTCTTCTTTGATTGGTATCTATTTCTAAACTTTTGGGATCCAAAGCTCTCATTTGAAGCATGCTTAGATGCTTATCTAAGTAATGGGTGATAATCCCGTTGGCTATGTTCGTGTCCTGCTTGGTTTCTGTTTGTTATGAACGCCAAATTGGTTCACCTTCGTGTTTCCATATTTCTTATACTCTCGGTTGTTGAAATTGGTTTGGGTTATGTTATCTGGCTCATCTATTCAAGAGGTTGGTGTTTGCGATTAAACAAGGAAATAACATCTGGTTAACTGCAACAGTTTTGAGTTAAAACATCTTGGTGGGTTTGTTTGGTCAGCCTAATCAGTTCTCTGAAAAAGTTTAACTCAAATAATTCTCTCTCATTCAATCTCGACTTGGGGTTAGCAATCTCACCCTTTCGTCAAATTTTGCTCGTCGATCTGCCATAATTGTTTGCTGTGAATGTATTTGTTTTTTTTTTTACCTCACATATATCGTTTTGTATCTATTTCATTGTAATTGTTAATTCAGTTTTATTATGGTTAAGCTCTAGTTATTAGACCTTAGGACCAAGCCTTAGGATAGAGGGTGAACCCTAAGATTTAGGTGAGCCATGGTCCCATCTAATAAATTGGGTGATCCCTAAACCCAAACCACACCTTATTATAATAATAGAAAAGATGAAAACAGTCCAATTCAAAAATTTCAAGTCCAAGAACAATTCCAAGAAAAACTCAATGTTGGCCCAAAGTCATTGGTGGCCTAACTCTCATTTGATCCAATCAGCCCAAATAAAAAAGAAAAGAAACCCAAGGCATGAGGCCCAAAAAATCAAATAAGGTCTACATTCAAAATCATTAGCCCACTCGGCCCATTAGCCCACTCGGCCCATTAGCCCACTCGGCCCATTAGCCCACTCGGCCCACTAGCCCACTCGGCCCACAAGCCCACTCGGCCCACAAGCCCACTCGGCCCACAAGCCCACTCGGCCATTAGCCCACTCGGCCCATTAGCCCACTCGGCCCATTACCCACATCGGCCCATTACCCACAACCCAAAACTCAAAGCCCATGGCCCAGAATCCAAAATAGACCCAAGTCCACAAATCAACCCTTTAGCCCAACATTTTAAGTCCAGCCCAAATCAAATCCTCTCCAAATCTCAAAAGAAACTCACCCATCCAATCCAAGTCCACAAAAGTCAAACCAAGTCCACACAAATGTCAAACGAAATCCACAAATGTCAAACCTTGACCAGAAAACGTTGACCTTGACCAAAAAAAAACGTTGACCTTGGCCAAAAATGTGACCCAAACATTGACCGACCCTACTTCAGCTCGAACTTTGACCTAGCTCATCTTCCAATACAAGTCAAACCAAAAATCAAATCAAACCCAACTCATTTTTCAAAACTGATTCCTTTCAACTCAAACTCACTTTGTAAATTCCATTAAAAATCCAAAATCCAAAAATCTATCTTCTTAGATTTCAAACAACTATTTCATCCAAATTTCTTCAAGTTTTCAAAAGAAACCATTTTGTGGATTTTTAAAGGAAAAACTCTTCTCACATCACAGAAAACTCTTCTCAAATGCAGAAAGTTCTTCTCACATACACAGAAAGTTTTCTCCTAAAAATATTTCTCAAAATCAGTGTTTCTTTCGAGAATTCCGAACAACTTCAAAAGTTTTCCAACTCAGCTTTTAATTCAAATAAACTGCTTTCGGGGGCAAGTGATGTCTAACCCTTTCAAAACATTTCCTCCATGGTTAAAACATCATTTGTCTTCCTTCCCAAAATAAAAATCCGAGGCGGGGCACTGGGGTCATAACTTCCCTTGTCGCAGTCTGGATCTCTTTAGGCGGGGCATTAGGGTGACAAACCTCCCTAATTGCAGCCTAGATTTTTACAAGGCGGGGTGATAGGGAAGTAACGACCTTCCTAGTTGCAGCCGGGATTTTAGAATCATCTAACTCCCTTCCTTCGATTCAATGTTTTCGTTTTTAACGTTTTAAACCAGGGGTTAGAGACGTTATTAGGGTTCGACCGAGAACATCTCATTCATGATGTTTCTCTCTGAATCCTATTTTTTCGACATAAATTCATTGCCCCATCTTTCGAGCCTCGGCACTTACCATTAATTAAGTGTCGTGTTCGAGGGGGTACATAGGGTAATCCCTCGGGATTATCCGCCCTTTTACAACAAAAATGATTTTTCAGTTTTAAAGACTTTAAGAGAGACAATTCTGAATACCCCAATCTAACATCTCCATTAGAGCTTTAGGACCCATAAACATTTCTCAATCCTCCTCTTAACCGACTCTGAGTCACATAGGACTTCCAATTCTTGAAAACTCTCAGAAACCTGAAGTATCTTTAGAACCCGAATACTTGCAAACCTAATATCCTCTTCCATACTCATCCTTAAAACCCAAATTGCTCCTCAACACATTCAACTTCCCAAAACACCTCAAGAACCCGACCTTTTTTCCGAACTTCGCAAGCACAAAGAACTCCTCGAATTAGCCAAATGATCCAAATACCCCTTGACTCCACCAAAATGACCAAAATGCCCCTTTACTCCTCAAACCTCCCATCATTCTCCTCTCAAACACTTCAACCCGACCAACTCCAATACCGGCCTCATCCTCACCCCTCAATCCTATCCTTTGGCTTTAACTGAATCTCTCTAAAAAGGTTTTGAAAGAAGCAATCCCGACAATTGGAGACCGAGGTTTCCTCGGGCACCAATCCGAAGTCGTGGTCGTTGCCACTTCTAAGGGTGTAACCCAGTGCGAACCCACACAGAATCTCTGACATAACCAGATAGGTCCTATCCATAGGTAATAATCTCAGAGTCAATTAACGGTTCTTAGAACCCGATCTTCCTTCCTAGTTATCATAGGTCAAACTAGGTGGCGACTCTAGTCAATTCCGCCTTATAGAGGCATAAGTCCGCGTGGGCCCATTGAGAGCGGGTGTAGTGCACACTTGCATTCCCCTTTATGCTTTTCTGGGAAAGACGGACGATCAAGTAGGTATTTGAGGGCTGCCATGTATAACGGGTTTTCACCCTCCAGAATGGCAATTCTTAGGATCTAGACTTCTTAGTAGACCGTATTTTAGATAGACCCCCCCTCATACCGAAAAATCACCCTCCACAGAATGGCGACTCTGCTGGGGAAAACTGAGTAAGTTTTTCTCAAGCTCAAGGAAGACTGGACTCCATTCAAAATTGTCGGGACTTTCCCCTTCTTTCAAACCTTCAAGAGATTCATTTCAAACCACTAGGACTACTCTACTCCACACTTAGAGTGTGTGCCTGATGAGGACAGATAGGATTTAGATCCTCAACAAACATTGCAACAATGGGTTAATGGTTAGCTCACATATAGAAAGAGACACTAGGATTGAATGAAGCTAACTTCCCTCTAGGTTAATAAATAACCAATTTGGAATCACTTTCAAGATTAAAACTCTTAGTAAATAGGGTGTTACTGACTTCATCGCTTTCATTTATTTGTTGTGTTTGGGGTGCATTGGGAGGGTAGCTTAGGACATACATTCCTCTGTGTCACCCGACTTATCCACGAGTCACGGAATCCCGACTGGTCCACGGTTGATTTCCCATGAGCTGGGTCATTTATATAAATGGCTAACCCACGGGCAAGATGGTCATCGACCTACGCCCTGCAGGCTCATGATCCAAAAATCCCTCCATTATCCGAGTCTAAGCCAGCATATAGTGAACCATGAGCCTTCAGTGTCCAGCTGCCTAATCCGGTGTCTAAGACGGGTTTTACGGGTAGTCACCCCATGTATGCCGCCTGTCTGACCACCCTTCTATCTTACCCTGAAGATTGCATGGCTCAGTTCTCCATTGCTCCTCTGCACCACGGTGTCTCTAAAGCCCAATGTCACGCTACACGTCCATAGAGGATCCCGTATTTACCGGATACCCATACATGGCACAACGTAGTCAGTGAATAATTTGGACTTTAGACACACCTGACCGTACGATGACGAGAGACCCGTTCCCATGCAATACTTCCCCGAGTTTCCCGAAAAGTGGGGTGTTGTCGGATCATCACTGGCCGTGGCGTATGTTTCCTTATCACTTCGGGTATCCTGACCTTTCGAACTTAAGCACTCCGGACTTTCTTGTTAACGTGCCTCGCAAGGGCATAGCAGAGAAAAATCCGAGAGATGACAGTGAAGGGACGACGGTTCCCCCGGTGAGACGGAGTCATAATTGACCTGGAAAGTGATTATCCCAATTAACACTTACAACTCCACATCAAATATAGCCACGATCTACTTTATGTTATACATGGTGCAAACCACTTTTAAAGACCGATCCGTTTTAAAATGTTCGGAATTCTCGTTTGCATGTCCCTAAAAGCTGTTTTACGAGCTCGTTTAATTTAAAGTTCCACAAAATATTTACTCATAAACGGGGTTTTCAAAATTTGTCAATTCTCCTTTAAAAGGTTTATTTCACTAAAATGCTATTTCCGAAAGAATTTTCAAAAAAATTGATTTCGAAAACCTACTTTCTACAAACGAATTTTTAAACAACATTCTTCACCTACATGATTTTTTTTAAAATAGTTTTCAGAAACAGTTTTCAAAATGAATTTCACAAACGTATTTCAAAATAAATGATTTAGTCCCCATGTTGTGACCCGTTATTTTTGAAGTTCAACCCCACCTTCAAGAGTCGCGGTCATTGCTGTGGAGTGTACTAAGCATTTCGTTTTTCACAAAAGTGGTGGATTTTCACAATGATTTTGTGCTCAATCATTCACCTTTCCTTTCTAAAAAAATATCCCTCATTCCCTACGACGGAGCAAACGAGGCAGCATGAAGATCAACTACGCGGATCGAGCCGGAAATCAGAGGCGCACCAGCCCGTGGAGTTAGCCGAGCAACAGGAAGGTCACACCAACCGTTCAGATACCAAATCAAATGTACCAACCTGGGTTGAGCAACATGAAGATTAACAACACTGATTCAAGTTCAGCTGTTGAAAATCAGAAGAACACCAACTCGTTTTGCTTGATCATAGTACTGCTTCGCTGCAATAGCCTGACAGCCGGTAAAGAGCCCCAAAACGAGCGAGCAACCGATCAGGAGCCCAGAGATGAATGAGCAGCCAACCAGGAATCTGAGCGTGTGCAGTCAATCAGAAGCCTGAAGACGGACCACAAAAGTTCAGAAGAGGTTTAGCTCAAAATTCCCCTTTCAATGACTTTTTAGAATTGATGATGTATAGGTTTTCCCTATGATTCTTTTCTCTCTTGTCCATTTCTAAATAGATTACATGTATAGGTTTATACATTCCCTTTGAATTTATTTAGATCAATGTGTATAGGGTTCCCCACCCCCTATTTTATTTGCGAATGACCGAGCGTCAAAATTTATATTGAGAAAATCCACCACTTTGGAAACACGTGTTTTTAAATTGTTTTCCAAAACTTGGTTTCTTTTGGCATGCACGTATAATAAAAAGAACGAATAAGGGACGACCCCTCACATCTACATATCATTCATCAACTTTGCTTTATGGGGTGAAAATTCACGGTATCTACAGGAGGCATCCCCTAAGTAAACAACGCCAACAAATGCAATCGAGCGTAAAACAAAAAAAACATGCATTGCATTCATGACAAAAAGGTCGCATGCACTTGCAATCAGTCCAAAATCATCAGCCATACATGAATCTCGTCCACACTCACGAGCATCACGCACTCACGTGTTTCATCGCCACTTGCCACACACCAGCTTTCATCCCAATATCTCGACCGCCAGAGCCCAATCTCAGAGATAGAAAAGAAAAACGAGCTCAAACCTTTCCCAATCTCAAGTGTATCATATCGTGGGCAAGCGGGAGTTGTCACTCCCCAAAATCCAAAAAAATCATACATCCAAAAATCCCAAAAAATGTAGTCTCTGTCATATCGTCGGCCACCATGCGGGAGTTGTTACTCCCTAAAGTTCAAATCCAGGAGTCAATAACCAAATGAACATCGTTCCAAAACAACTTCTCTCACATCACATCACACCCAACAGATATACCACCTTCAAGGCCAACGGTGATGGATGAGCTTCATGAACCGCGAGTTGAATTCGACTGAAGCGAGACTAGTTATAACCTTACCACTCATGCATTGCATCCAAAAACACAAAAAATAAACACAAAAACATTCAGTCAAATCCAAAGTCAGCATTGCCATCTTCATCTTCACTTCATGCATGGTAGATATAGTAATTCCATATTACTACAACACATCGCATGGTAGATAATCGCATTTGCATACTCCCATATCGAAATGACATCTTCGAGAAATCATGAGAGATTGATTGAACCGAGTGCGTGAACCACTAAACTCTCGACCCATCAATGAACACAAGGTCCAATCAAAATCAGCACCACAACCAGGTGAGTAGTGTGCAAAGCAGTATTTTCTCTTGAATTTTGATTGAGTGTTTTGGACGATCTATTGAGCGATGAGGGAAGGTAGAGAGATCCAATGGAGGTAAAACCACGAGCGACTTGTGCTTTCCCTCAGCACAGGGAAGACACAATTCATAGAGAGATCAATGTCGATAAACAGGATACGAACTGTGATTCATGCAAAGATTCGAGAATGTAAGAAAACAATCATTGACTAATGAGAATGACGAGGCACTTAGGAATAAAAATCTCCACAAAACCAAAAGCTTTGACTGCCCTGTACATATCCCTTAGTTAGCCCCGCTGAGCCTTTCACGATAAACCTTTTTCTGTGAACTCCACAACATGCCAACCCACGTACATATACTTACTTGCCCTGCAATAGAGGATCTCGAAAGAGCCGGAGCCATGGTCTCCCCCACCATCTTTCACAAGAACACCGAAATATTTAGAAGATTGCGAGTCAATGAAAACTCCAAAGCTGAAAGCAAAGCTGAAAGCCAAAATACAAAGCAGAGAACGCTTGAGAAAGTTGATGAGCCGAAATGCAATTTCAAAAAAAGAAACAACAAAATGAGAAGAAAGTTCAAATCGAACACCAGAAGAGACAAGAAGGAGAAATCCAATCAGAAGGACCAATGATGTTACGTGGAAACCAATAACGGGTTATCAAAGCCCGTCTAATCATTCCACCCATGGCAAAGGTGAAACATGTCCTTTATGCACAAAACTCCACAATTCCCAATAAGTCCCAGTCCCATGTGACATGCATCATACCCCTCACCCCCGTTACAACCCATAAAGACCTCTGACTCATAAGTTAATGACCGTTAACTGAAAGTACCGGATCTGAAACATGAATCATAAGCTTCGTACTTGTTATCAACATGTCCCATCATACCAAAAGGGACCGTGAGCGAATGAGTGTGACCTAATCTCACAAGGTCTTTAGAGTGCGAGTGACTCTTCGATTAAACTACCAAATCATAATCAGCCTCCCCCATTGCAGGTGAGGAATTTGTGAGGAAAAGTTCATAACCTCGAAAAGAATTCTCAGGAAAATACTGCTCTAAGCTCGAGAGTATCATCACACCGCTTTGCACACACAGCCAAACTCACGAGAGATTGACCCGTATCCCTCCATGAGAGGAAAATGATTCACGCCTTCCAATTCAACAATCATTCAAAATCGAATCGAAGATGTCTTATATTCGTAAACCTCATATTAATAGAGATAGGACCGTACCTTCTCTACAAAAACTGCATATGCATTTTGCATCATATCTAGCATTTAATATTTACATGCATCATAAGCACTCCATCTCAATCATCTGATTGGTAAGAACTCTGATCTGTCTCGCTGAGAGTCACTTCAGTTGCTGCAGTTGAAGTAAAAACTTCCTATCAAAGGAAATCAAGCTGAAGCCATTCCGGGCTATCCTTTGAGCTACATCGAACCAAAATAAGGCCATCCTAAGCCGTACGGAGCCATCCACTGTCATACTTGAGTCTCATCGACACCTCTCCCAAAGCTAAATTGGAGCCATACGGGAGCCGTTCTCAGACATTGTGACCATCTTTAGAGCTACACAGGAGCCATCTCAATAGTTCGAGAACAATATAGGAGCCATCTAACATCCCTGTTAGAGCCATTTCATCACCAAGGTCTTGCCTACACAGTTTCGAACTACGTATGGTCTGATCTCAATACGAAATTGAGTACGTAGGCAGCCCGCCCAGGGTGCGACCACCTCAAAGGAAAAATGGCCCTTTCTTCCTCGCTATCACCAAATAGAGCCATCTCGTAGCCCTTCCTGGAGCCATCCCGAGCTATCCTGGAACCATCATGAGAAAACCCTGAAGTCATAACTGGGCCGAAGCCTTCCATCCATGACCAAGAATTTATCTACCACATCAAAATACGTCAAACCAACACAGTCCACCAATCACATCAACCCACCATTCGACTCAAAATCTCAATCAAAATCGAAACCCACCAACCACCCAAGACCCGTTGCTCATAATGGGGTCACGAATCATGTCGGAGCCCTCCAGCCACACTGGAGCCACCCAACCGCACCGGAGCCATCAACGTAATCTGGAGCCATCAGTCCATACTGGAGCCATCACCACATGCCAAAGTCATCTCAAAATTTGAAACAACTCTGGAGCCGCCTGCTCACACAAAAACCTACATCCACAAACAGGGAGTTTAATTCAATTAATACATTGGTTAATCACCTCACATCACATATCATCTGCATATACCCACAAAATTTGCTCACTATCTAATGCATCTTCACACCCGCTAGGCAGCTATTGCGCTACTAGTGCGGTTGTTTTTTGTTTTACACCTGCTAGACGGCTATTGCGCTACTAGTACGGTCGACATTCGTTTTACACCTGCTAGACAGCTATTGCGCTACTAGTACGGTCGCCTTTCGTTTTACACCTGCTAGACAGCTATTGCGCTACTAGTACGGTCGACATTCGTTTTACACCTGCTAGACAGCTATTGCGCTACTAGTACGGTCGCCTTTCGTTTTACACCTGCTAGACAGCTATTGCGCTACTAGTGCGGTCGAATTTTCCATTTTACACCTGCTAGACAGCTATTGCGCTACTAGTATGGTCGCCTTCCGTTTTACACCCCTAGACAGCTATTACGCTACTAGTCGGTCAAATTTTTTTTTACACCTGCTAGACAGCTATTGCGCTACTAGTACGGTCGCCTTTCGTTTTACACCTGCTAGACAGCTATTGCGCTACTAGTACGGTCGCCTTTCATTTTACACCCGCTAGGCAGCTATTACGCTACTAGTGTGGTCCAGCCGTTTTTCCTCCACTAGGCAGCTATTACGCTACTAGTGCGAGATCGTTCATTTCATAACCCACTAGGCAGCTATTACGCTACTAGTGCGGTCCCGCCGTTTTTCCTTCGCTAGGCAGCTATTACGCTACTAGCGCAAGATCGTTTCACATCCACCTGCTAGGCAGCTATTACGCTACTAGTACGGTACTCCATTTAAGTATTATAGGCTCGTCATAAGTCCTATAGCTAGATGTCAAGAGGTCTAGTTGAGGCACTCCTAAGTCCTCGTACTTTCAATTGCATTATAGGCTCGTCATAAGTCCTATAGCTAGATGTCAAGAGGTCTAGTTGAGGCTCGTCATAAGTCCTCGTGCACCAAAAACCAACCTTATTGTTAGTATCATAGGCTCGTCATAAGTCCTATGGCTAGATGTCAAGAGGTCTAGTTGAGGCTCGTCATAAGTCCTCGTACTTTCAATTGCATTATAGGCTCGTCATGAGTCCTATAGCTGGATGTCAAGAGGTCTAGTTGAGGCTCGTCATAAGTCCTCGTGCAGCCCAATCAATCAAATTGTTAGTATCATAGGCTCGTCATAAGTCCTATGACTAGATATCAAGAGGTCTAGTTGAGGCTCGTCATAAGTCCTCGTACTTTCAATTGCATTATAGGCTCGTCATAAGTCCTATAGCTAGATGTCAAGAGGTCTAGTTGAGGCTCGTCATAAGTCCTCGTGCACCCCAAGCCAACCCTATTGTCAGTATCCTAGGCTCGTCATAAGTCCTAGGGTTAGATGTCAAGAGGTCTAACTGAGGCTCGTCATAAGTCCTCGTACTTTCAATCGTATTCATACACTCACGGTCGCATCCCTATGCACCACCAAACCATTGTGAGAATTTTTGGCGCCCCGTCAACCTTGATCCAATTCTACAAGGGCTTGTAGAATTGAATCAAGGGGAGCCATCTGTAGACACCAAAAATTCTCACCCCATAAAGCAAATTCTGAAATAATAAATAAAATAAGAGGGGTCGTCGCCTTTCTTTGTCAAAATGTATTAACGTGCGTGCCAAAACGAAACCATTGTTTAGTCTTTTTCAAAGCATTTCATAAAAACACGATTTTGCTAAAACAAATTTTCAAACGACAATACGGTTTTAAACTCATCACGTTTTGAATCTTATTTTTAATTGTATCCCATAATTTCATCTCACTATATTATTGTTCTCATTTTTATGGTATACTTTCCTTCTGAAACGGTAGCATTTTTTTTTGGAAGAGTTATCCCGGTCTGGGCTAAAACTCTAGTATTGTTTCTTTCGTGAAGATACTGATTTCCGACTCAGCATAGCCGGTTAACATGTTCTCCATGTAACTCGATGGTCCCGGGTTCGACTCTGAATGGAGGCGTTTTTTTATTTCTCGTCTAGCTCGCAATAGGCCTTTTGTCTTATGGTCTGCTATTGTATACCGAAGCTCGTTACAGCTCAGTCGGTCAAGGTGTGCGGGTAGAGGGTCGGAGGTACCGGGTTCGAACTTGGATACCCGCATATTTTTTATATATGCTCGTTTTTTTTAGTTAGGCGGACCAAATATGGCCCAGCTGTGCTTCTGGGTCCCTTTTTTGTCTATATGCCCAAATAAAACCCATTTCCTTTATCAGCCCATACAATCATCAGATCTTTCCAAACCCTAACCTCTACTTATAAAAGAACAAGACATAAACCCTTTTTTTTGGTGAACAGTGGCGGCATCTGATTTTTCTTTCCCCATCGTTTTCTTCACTCCCGACGGGCAGCCTCCTTAAGTTTTTCTTCTTCCCCATAAAATTCTTCATCCATCGATCTTCCAAGCAGCAGTCCTTTGCTTCATCTGAAAGCAAAATCGAAGATGCCCTAAGCAGCGGCAGACACCACCACCTTTCTTCTTCGGTTTTTTTCTCTTCTCCTCTCAACGATTCCCTCTTCTTCATCACCCCTTCTCCGATCTACCTTCTTCATCTTCGAAACCAACTATTTTCTCCCCCTACCTCCATCTTCAAATCAACGAACCCAGAAAAAACCTCATCCCAGAAATCTTCGACCAACTCCAGCTTCTCCATTCTCCACATTCTCAACATCCATCATCGTCACCGTCATTCTTTACGCTTTCGTCGGTAATTTCGACTCGGACTGGCAACATCGAAGCACCGGTCATCTCCTTCTCCTATCATCAGCTCTCGATCATTCTCTCCCTCATCTCCAAAAACCGAAACCATCATGCATGTATGCTGCTCATCAAATTTCCGCGAAAGTTAGCCACACCCCATCCAGGAGCTGATTCGCCACTATCTCCAACTCACAGCTTCAGTAGTTTGCGGAGCTGAGTTTCAGAATCTAGACCGGTGTTGGTTTTCGGGAAAGCGAAACGAGACTCCACCAGAAATTCACTTTCGAAAGCTTGGGTCGACCTTACTCCACTTCTTTGCTATTTATTTTGCTATTTCTCATGTCTTCTGTACGTCACTTGATATTACTTGAAATGAACCTGATTCCTGACTGTGTTACATACATCGAACCAAAATTTTGTCTCTGGTACAAAATCACTCTCCCTTACTTTCGTTTGGACTACCTTTGCTTCGTCATGCTCAGTATATTGATTTCATTGGTTAGAATCTTGGGGAGAACTCTCCGTTGTCTGTTTCTTCTAGACGATTCAGATTTCTGCGGGTTTTGTCTGAATTTTCTCAACAAACAGGGGCGCCACCATTCCTTTCTCGCAGGTGTTAACATGTACCGCCTCCTTGGTATTTATCTCTAACTTGGTTAATTTGCGGTTCTCCCTGGCGTTTGGCAAGACTCGATGATTGACCCATATACCTGTTGTCTGCTATTGTCTCCATATTTTTTTCTCTCTCTCTGTTTCGTAGAAGAGTTCACCTGATCTCGGTTTTCTGTCTGATGCAATCGATTCCTGAATAAAATTGCTGCTGTCATTCGATGTTGTATATCAACTTCTTTTGTTTATTTATTTTTGTTCTGTTCGTGTTTTGACGAGGTACTCTCTACTGCTGGCTCTGCATTTCGAATGATATAGTGCCTTCGGGCTTGACACTGGACTCATCGGCTTGACCAAAGTGATGGAGCTTTGAAATCAGTACATTCGCATTGATTGAAGAGTTTGAGATATCCGTTCTTCTTTGATTGGTATCTATTTCTAAACTTTTGGGATCCAAAGCTCTCATTTGAAGCATGCTTAGATGCTTATCTAAGTAATGGGTGATAATCCCGTTGGCTATGTTCGTGTCCTGCTTGGTTTCTGTTTGTTATGAACGCCAAATTGGTTCACCTTCGTGTTTCCATATTTCTTATACTCTCGGTTGTTGAAATTGGTTTGGGTTATGTTATCTGGCTCATCTATTCAAGAGGTTGGTGTTTGCGATTAAACAAGGAAATAACATCTGGTTAACTGCAACAGTTTTGAGTTAAAACATCTTGGTGGGTTTGTTTGGTCAGCCTAATCAGTTCTCTGAAAAGTTTAACTCAAATAATACTCTCTGATCCAATCTCGACTTGGGGTTAGCAATCTCACCCTTTCGTCAAATTTTGCTCGTCGATCTGCCATAATTGTTTGCTGTGAATGTATTTGTTTTTTTTTACCTCACATATATCGCTTTGTATCTATTTCATTGTAATTGTTAATTCGGTTTTATTATGGTTAAGCTCTAGTTATTAGACCTTAGGACCAAGCCTTAGGATAGAGGGTGAACCCTAAGATTTAGGTGAGCCATGGTCCCATCTAATAAATTGGGTGATCCCTAAACCCAAACCACACCTTATTATAATAATAGAAAATGAAAACAGTCCAATTCAAAAATTTCAAGTCCAAGAACAATTCCAAGAAAAACTCAATGTTGGCCCAAAGTCATTGGTGGCCTAACTCTCATTTGATCCAATCAGCCCAAATAAAAAAGAAAAGAAACCCAAGGCATGAGGCCCAAAAAATCAAATAAGGTCTACATTCAAAATCATTAGCCCACTCGGCCCATTAGCCCACTCGGCCCATTACCCACTCGGCCCATTAGCCCACTCGGCCTATTAGCCCACTCGCCCATTAAGCCCACTCGGCCCATTAGCCCACTCGGCCCACAAGCCCACTCGGCCCACAAGCCCACTCGGCCCACAAGCCCACTCGACCCATTAGCCCACTCGGCCCATTACCCACAACCCAAAACTCAAAGCCCATGGCCCAGAATCCAAAATAGACCAAGTCCACAAATCAACCCTTTAGCCCAACATTTTAAGTCCAGCCCAAATCAAATCCTCTCCAAATCTCAAAAGAAACTCACCCATCCAATCCAAGTCCACAAAAGTCAAACCAAGTCCACACAAATGTCAAACGAAATCCACAAATGTCAAACCTTGACCAGAAAACGTGACCTTGACCAAAAAAAAAACGTTGACCTTGGCCAAAATGTGACCCAAACATTGACCGACCCTACTTCAGCTCGAACTTTGACCTAGCTCATCTTCCAATACAAGTCAAACCAAAATCAAATCAAACCCAACTCATTTTTCAAAACTGATTCCTTTCAACTCAAACTCACTTGTAAATTCTATTAAAATCCAAAATCCAAAAACTATCTTCTTAGATTTCAAACAACTATTTCATCCAAATTTCTTCAAGTTTTCAAAAGAAACCATTTTGTGGATTTTTAAAGGAAAAACTCTCTCACATCACAGAAAACTCTTCTCAAATACAGAAAGTTCTTCTCACATATACAGAAAGTTTTCTCCTAAAAACATTTCTCAAATCAGTTTCTTCATCGAGGATTCCGAACAACTCTAAACATTTTCCAACTCATTTTTTCAAACTCAAAGCTAAACCGTTTTCGGGGAACATGGAATGTCTAACACTTTCAAACACTTTCCTCCTAGTTAGACATCACTTGTCTCCCTTTCCGAATAAAAATCCGAGGCGGGGCACTGGGGTCATAACCTTCCCTTGTCGCAGTCTGGATCTCTTTAGGCGGGGCATTAGGGTGACAAACCTCCCTAATTGCAGCCTAGATTTTTACAAGGCGGGGTGCTAGGGAAGTAATGACCTTCCTAGTTGCAGCCGGGATTTTAGAATCGTCTAACTCCCTTCCGCTCGACTTCAATGTTTTCGGTTTTTAACGTTTTTAAACCAGGGAGTTAGAGACGTTATTAGGGTTCGACCGAGAACATCTCATTCATGGTGTTTCTCTCTGAATCCTATTTTTCGACATAAATTCATTGCCCCATCTTTCGAGCCTCGGCACTTACCATTAATTAAGTGTCGTGTTCGAGGGGGTACATAGGGTAATCCCTCGGGATTATCCGCCCTTTTACAACAAAATGGTTTTCCTCAACCGCTTTCGAACCTCAAAATAAAAAAAAACTCGGGACCTCTCCCAAATACCAATTGCCTCACACACTCAAATAATCTTCAAAACTCCAAATTACTTCATACCCAAATCATCATTCAAACTCCAACGCACCTTAAACTCAAACCCTCTTACAAATTCCAACTTCATTCAAACTTCCAAAGTCTCACAGGCCCGAGCGTCTCATAGACTCGAACATTTCACGAACTCGAATGTCTCATAGACCCGAGCGTCTCACAGACTAATCTCTCGTACCCAAAACTTCAAACCCTTCAAAACTTCCAAAACCCCAAAAACCTGAACTACGTAAGGTCTGATCTCAACATGGAGTTGAGTACGTAGGCAGCCCATCTAGGGTGCGACCCCTTTCCTCCTTTAAGGTGTTCTTCATACCTCTCGAAACTCTCAACCCTTCAACCAAACTAACTCCAAGACCAGCCTATTCTTCAAATCTTCTAAATCATCTAATCCTCAACCCACACTCAATCCTATCCTTTGGCTTTAAATGAATCTCTCTAAAAAGGTTTTGAAAGAAGACAATCCCGACAATTGGAGACCGAGGTTTCCTCGGGCACCAATCCGAAGTTGTGGTCGTTGCCACTTCTAAGGGGTGTAACCCAGTGCGAACCCACACAGAATCTCTGACATGACCAGATAAGTCCTATCCATAGGCAATAATCTCAGAGTCAATTAACGGTTCTTAGAAACCTCTTTCCCTTTCCTTCCTAGTTCTTTAGGTCAAACTAGGTGGCGACTCTAGTCAATTCCGCCTTATAGAGGCATAAGTCCGCGTGGGGCCCATTGAGAGCGGGTGTAGTGCTCACTAGCATTCCCCTTATGCTTTCTGGGAAAGACGGACGATAGAGTAGGTATTTGAGGGATGCCAAGGTGACAGGTTTTCACCCTCCACAGAATGGCATTTTAGGATCTAGGCTTTCCAGCCAGACCATATTTAGATTGGACCCCCCCTCATACCGAAAAATCACCCTCCACACAAGCAAATAGCAAGATAGACAAACAATCCGTTTTCATGCTTTAGTCTGGAGGTCATTGGCAAACAAGGCACATAGCACACAAGCCGTGTAACACGGCAACATACGGACCACACATATCCATACCTTATAATAGTCGTCACTGATACTTGCCCTAAAGTTCCCCCGCTGCTGGTGTGACTTATTCCTGTAATTGTTATGCGAGCGGGTTAGATCGTCCGATCATGCGTTATGGTTCTTAGCACTACCTATAACGGTTAACTTAGACCTAGATATTATAACTTGCATTGTTAGCCCTACTCCATTTGTTTGATTTTGACTCACCGCTTTAGGCCAAGCGGTACCGTGTTGATTTTATTCCTGTTTGTTTGTTCACCTACTTGCATCATCGGACTATACTTTCCTTGTTATAATCTTAGACTCCCATTTTCTTTACCTTACCTCCCATAATACCCAGGCTTTGCCAATACCACTTAACGCCCCAAAAACCAAGTAGTAACCTTGGTTGTTTTGGTTTACCCCTAATTCTATATATGACCGTAATATATTAGACCTTCAAGAGGTTACTAGTTAACCACTTAGTTCATTTTAAGTGTTTATTCTTCTACCATTCTTTCGTTATCCCTCCACGCTTCATTCCTAGGCCTTACTAATATTTCTAAGCTCATCCACTTACAAGGTCAGCCCCCTGATCTACGCCACCTTTTCTTGCTAATCCTAACACAAAATCTAGACACACTTGTAAGTCATTACCTACAACTCCACTCGCCTAACTTCACTACTAGATTCGTACCCGTTTTCGGTTCTTTTTCTTTAAGTACTCTAGGACTCTTTTCCTAAGTCATTCCCATAAGTCACCGGTTAAATAGGTCCTAAGATTTGGCCTATGTTTAGTGTATTCTCAAGTGCTAATATGTGACAGGTTTGACCTACCATCTATGTCTAACTCCTATCCAGATTTTCAAATTACTACCCGGTTGTATATTATATTTTTTTTTTGTACGCATGTGGTTAAGTGTCTAGTCCTCAATACCTAACTGTCAACCTGGTTTTGGCTTAATTATTTGGTTCGAAATCTGGTGAGATCACTCCCTAGTCCACCAGTCTTGACCTAGGTCCATTGTTATGTTCATACTCCACTCATAACACTTCTGAATACCAACTATATAAAGATTACAAGTTGTGGATTTTAATAACACTAGTTGTTGTGTACCTACTCATATAACCTCACTTTCTTTAAGCACCAAATAGCTTTATAACCCCTTTCCAACTGTGTACAGACTTAGTGGGGTGCCTTAGTAATGCTTCAGACGCAGCAACCAGTGATTACCACCCTTATACGCCTACTTAGATTCTGGTATACTGAAATGCAGCAAACTGAAACGACAATAGGTACACTTCCTCTTCAATCCGTCTTTTAGTTCCCTAACTGACTTCTATTTTTTTCCAAGGTGTCTACCCATTTAGCTAGGCGTGAAATCAAGCCTTTAAACTCACGACAGGCCCCAAACAACACTATCAATCCCACTGATATGTTCCTATACTGAAGCACTTCATACCGAAATTCTGAAACCACAACTATATCCCCCTTTTTGATTCTCGTTCATAGTTAGTTCCTTTGATGTTTAATTCTTCCCCACAGTGTTTACCCAACTAGTTATGAGTGTTGAAAAAACATCATAAACTCAAGACTAACCCAAAAAACACTCACATATGCACAGAAGCAACGAATCAGTGAAAATCTGGAAAACAGAACTGGTGCATCTCTCCCTTTTTTTATCCTTTCTGTTGGGTTGTTAAACTGATTTCTAATCCTCCTATGAAAGTATCAACCTAGTTCATTTTCTTAGCAGCATCTTAGATTCATTCTTAATCCTCTATAACACACTCAATACTTCTGAGAATTACTCATACAGAGCGCAAGTTTCAGAGAAGGAAAACTGAAACATGAATCTGTGCATACCTCTCCCCTTCTTTATTTTTTTATAGATTAACTGCCTTCTAACCTCCCTATTGAATTTACCCACTTAGCTAAATGTATTAGTACTGACTTGGGTTTATTATTAAATCAACACAAGCCTCCTAAGCCATCTGCAACAAGGTTGTACTGAAACAACAACTACTGCCCAAATACAAAATCAGCATCTTTATGTTTCTTCTTTATTTCTTCTTTCAGTGTGTTCAACTAATTTCCAATCTTCCAAATGTATTACGAAGATTTTGAACTTATAAGCAACACAAACCAAGCTGTCAACTCAATTTGATCTTGTCATACAGAGCCCAAAAGACTGAAAAGAAAACTGCAACACCAATCAAAGCATTACTTCTTTAGTCTTCCTTTTCTGTTGTTAATCTAACTGCTATATTTTTTTCCAGCTTATCCATCAGTCTAATATTTCCAGAACACAGCACACCACTTCAGCAGAAAACGTTACAAGTTTGCAAATTGAGTACTTCAGTTTTCCTTGTTGTTTTGTTATTACTCTTCTAACCTGATTTTCAGACGTAGTCACTAGACCCTTTTGGCATGTTTTTCCTAAGTCCCTTAACATTGTTCTTCCTTGACTGTCTAACTCAAATATTTTCCACAACCACACCCCCAACTTCTCGGTAATTTATGACATGAGTTTTCACTCCAGGAATCAGTTCCCAGTAAAACCAACTTCGTTAAATCAACAAACCCAAGTATAACAGATTCTGCTGAGAAATTCCTACTGATTACCTATGGCACTCCCCACTGTTCCCGGTAGCACTAACTCATGCTTTTAGTTTCTTAAAAGAAAATTGGGTGTTTAGATCACCATTTTACCAGAGCATTAAACAGACAGCACACACGTTTTTTTTCCAGCTCAGAGCTTCCGGGTTAGTCTCGGTAAGTTCAAACAAAATGACATGCAAGTTTAAACTTAGTTTTAGATAAGGATTTGGATTACAACCTTGGGGTTTTTGGGGTTGTTTTTCTTGGGTAGTTCTTGGTACTCCTTCAGTATTTCTCGGTCCTATACAGAAACAACACAAAGATCAAGCTTCCTTGTACATTTGGAGTGAACACATTGGTTAATTCACAAGGTTTCCCGGTGGATTATTTTACCTTGCTTACGGGGGGTTACCCCTTGGTTTTCTCTTCGGTTATGAGTGGAGGTTTGACACAGAATCTCTTGGCCTTACAACCGGACAGGTACAAGAAGAAAATTTGTGAGTTCTGTGTTTGTAATAGCACCGGAAAAGTAGCATGAGTTGGAAGTGTTTTACCTTAGAGGATATACTAGGTCGGTTTGTGTGGATTGTTGCTCCAGAATTCGTAAGGTTGCTGGGTACTTGCATGCCACATTCACGCGCAAGAGAAAATGGGAAAGGAAAGTAACCCACCTTCAGTTTTCGAGCGTCAAAACAGAGAACAGGGGTGGAGTAACAGAAAAAAATGAGTTTCAGATTTTTCCTGTGCTTACCTTCGAGGGGTCGAGAAGAAGATTGCTCAACAACTACCAGAGACCCTTGCGCTAGCTTCCCAGGCGCTTGCATGCGTGGAGAGAGGAAGTGAGAAGGGAGTCAGGGGTACTGAGAAAAAATTTCAGACAAAACAGAACTAAGAGAGAAAAAGAAACGGAGGTAAAGAGGACAACCAGTAGAATCGACCTTACGCTAGACCCCGAGCAGGAATGGAGTGGTTTCCTCGCAGATCTTCAACGTACTTCCCCGGGGTATTTCCAGAAGGTTGCATGCAAGGTCCTCGCATGAGGTATGAAGGAGATTAGAGAACTAAGCAATAAGTTTCGGCCAGAACAGAATACGGATAAGAAGGAAGAGTGAAAGGTACACACTGGTAGCATTTACCTTGTTGTTGGGTCTAGCATTGTTTCGGATTCACCGGATCAAGGATACACCTGCTTGCTAGGTGAACACATGGTTTTCAGGTTCGCCAGACCCATAAAAGAAACTCCAGAATTCGGGCATGCAACTTGCTAATTCATGTCTGTTCACTCCAGGATTTTCAGAGATTGTAGCACTCATTTTCGAGACATGCACAGGAGGAAATGAAGGGTTTAAATGTCAGATGGATGCGCAAGAAATCGATGAGTAACAAGGAACATTCTCAACTCAGATCAGACAAGCATTCGAGGGGCAAGTTTGGGTAGTGAAAGTCTCACCAAGCACAACTGTTGAGGGAAGTTCCCAGACTCTGCTCTGGCTTGCGCGCATCGGAAACGACAGGAAGGACATGTAGGGGGAAAGCATGGTCGTTTGGCTCAGAGCTCTGAGCCCACACATGCAAGAAGGCAAGGAATCGTTTATCTGAAAAGCATTAACAACCATTTGCGTGGGGGAAAGTAGGAAGAAAATCGAGAAGGTCTGTTGCGACAACACACGCGAGACCAAACAAAAAAACAGAAGCGACGGTTGAAAGTAATTAGTAGGTAGAGGGAGTGGGGAAATTTGTGAACGTGTTAGTATGTCATTGTGACACGTGAGATGATTTTATTTTGGTTTTATCATGGGGGTTTAGCAATACATAGGTATCTGGTTTAACTTTTAAGTGGAGAGACGTACATTGGTGGGCACAAAATCAATGTAATAACGTTATTGGCATAAGTTTACAACCGGAAATACTATTCGTATATCATAATCTGGTAGCTTATGTTTATTAGCACCATTTGTATAGGTTAATGAGTAAATTTTATATCATCTCGCATCATGGCTTACACCTGTTTCGGGTACCAATGTCCTAACATGGGGTAGCTTATTTTGCTCCATGTATTGGTTAATATTACAACCACCGACACCATTGCTTATATTACAGTGTGACTGGTTATTACATTCTCGGACATATGTATGTCCCTTAGTATCTTAGGGTATAAGTTATAGTATAATTATTCATTAACGTGACAGGTTAATTAAACATACCACCCATATTCATGATCTCATGTGTCTTAATTATTAGGGGTGTTTCAACCTACCCCCCTTAAAGAGACTTCGACCCGAAGTCTTGTCTCGTTAATTAATGTTCGTGTTTTGGCCCCTCACGGGGGTCAAGTCCTAAATTTGTTATCACTAGCCAAGGGATCATGTCCCACAAATTTCATAGTTCTATTTCACCACTTGTGCTTATAAGCACCACGCCACATCTGTGGCTTCATCAAGTTCTCAATAATCTCAATGTACCAGTAATATTCATATACTATACTCATATGTATCAAGAAAACAAGTCATTCATTCATAACCACAATACATCCAACCAATTGGTACACAATTCACAGACATAACAACCAAACCACACATCATCACGCAACAACACAGCAAAAACGCAACGCGCCTACCCCCCTTAAAAATGGATTACGCCCACGTAATCCCCACTATATCATTCTTGAACCTTGGTTCAAGATGTTTAAGTCTTAAGGTGCATTCTAGTTTCCATGTAATGTAGCTCTCACTATAATCCCATCGAAGGTCTTAACCATGTTAATGGCTTAGTTATGTGTATCGTAAGACTTTTATCGGTACACATACCGATCTACTAACGGATTCAGGTTTAGCCTCTCTGGGTCTAAGGTATGGGCAGATGAGTTACTTGTCATTCACTGGAAGGTGTGAGATACGGTCCACCAGCTTCTGCTGTGCGACTCTGATTTCC
This sequence comes from Limonium bicolor, assembly GCA_023374045.1. Lineage (NCBI taxonomy): Eukaryota > Viridiplantae > Streptophyta > Magnoliopsida > Caryophyllales > Plumbaginaceae > Limonium > Limonium bicolor. The sequence continues at coordinate 24,602 of JAIOTZ010000979.1, forward strand.
TTTAGGTTTAGTTTTCCTTTACTATGCCTTCCAAGGCGGTGCATGGCTTAATTGTACAGGAGTAAATGTCTCTTCATTGACGTGGGGTATTTTAATTCATATACAGTATCGGTGGGTTATAATTTGTCTCTTCATTTCCTTTGGAAGTCGGATATTCATGCTTTTGGTGCGCTTTTAAGCGTCTGAATTTTTTTGTTTCTGGCTGACCTTTTGACTTTAATTCATGTATGCTCTGTAGTAACGATTTAGTTCTTAGTATTTGAATGTTATCGACGTGTCATTGGTACAACGATTTGTTTAGTTTATATTACCGTTGACAATTAACGTGTACGACCAAATTAGACGTTTTTCATCTTTAAGAAATCTTTATTTTTCAGCCCCACGTATGGCATTGACACAGCTGGTTGACTTCGATTAGTTTCAGTAAAAAGGTTACCGAATTATATATGTTAGAAGTTTCTATGGTTGTAAACCGTTTAACATGGGATATTTAGTTTCCTCCTCATCATCATTGTTCTTATGACCCGCGAGGGAGTAAAGTAATTGATGTCTACCGATTACTTATTGCATTTGATTACGGTAGTGTATACTTTATGTATTAACAGCTATGTTATTGGTAACATCACATTATTTACAGTCGTCACATATCTGTACACCCTTGTGTTTATCCCCGAATTTTTTTTTCCGAGCCATGAACCCATGTATTTTATGTGGTTTCATCATCTAGTATCAACACTGTTTTCGCATTTTTACTTATCCAACTTATGAACTTTCATCTATTTGTACTTTATGTGTCTACTTGTAGGGGGTTTCGAGAATCACCCGACACTGACGTGATCAGCGTAAATGTTGGGCTACCCCTTCACCCCATTTTGTGCGCAGTGTCGCTTGACCTGGCTAGGGTCAAGTTCAGCCTTGCACGTCCGATTTGAACGATCAATCAATTATCAAATTCAAACTCTTATCCCACTTGTTACTAGTCATCTAGTAGTCAATTCATGGACTAGTGTCGAAATCTAAGCCTTTAGAGTAATTGTTCAAATTTTCTAGCTGTATATTCATACACATATACCCATGTGTTTTAACCCTCTTGATTTATAGGTAGATTTCCATATAAGTGTTTCATCAAGTTTAGTGGTATACTAGTGTATCACATTAGTCTCCCCTGGTGCTCTCAGTTCCTATCATCCAATTCCTCAGCCTATATACATGTTCATTTACTAGTACAGGTGGTCTCATAATTTCTGGTACTAGTCAATTGGGTATACAATGGTATACTTCCCAATTCTTAATATTACTATGATTTCCTCACACTTACAAATTGGTATTGAATTTACAAAATGATTCATTACTCATCTTAGCTCATCAATTAATCTCTCCCTTATGCCCTTTAATTTTGTTCAAGGTTTCCAAATTCCGATGCCCAATTGTTCATAAATATTAATTGTCTTATTTTTATTTTATTTTTTTCCTGTTGGCCCGTTTAGGCTCACTCGATCTAAGTTAAACTTTATCCCGTTTTCCATCTTAATCTTTTCTATTACCTTCTTGTTTTTATTCCCTCTGTGTTTCTCTTACTTGAAGTAGTCTAGCTTTGTGCTCTCTTGGTCCCCCAATATTTACTTTTGGCTGTTAAGTTATGTAATTAACTTCAGTCGAGTGTGATTGATTTATTTGTCACGACCTTCTTCAATTTGACCTTCTTCTGTCATGGTGGTTATTTATTTGTCGCAGTTGAGAGGAAGTATTATTCAGAGGATATGATAAAACTTAGACCCATTACTGTTGAAAGGTCTTGCACTGGACTGGGGTTTCCTTTGTTTGAGATTGGGAAACGTAAGAGAATAATTGAATATAAAGGAGGAGAAAGGAAGCGGTGACGATGCATACCGTCCGCCAGTTGGGGTGTTGTGTCTTTCAGGTAATCCAGAGCATGAGGATAAACGTAAGAAGCAGTGAATTTGTTGAATTCCACAATATTATACTTTAGAGTGTAAAATTGGGTCATGCTTCGTTAAGCATTATAGGTTGTACCAATTTTATGGTGTAATTTCGTCTTGAACTATATTCTCTTATTTCATGGTTTTACGAGAGGTTTTCTTAAATTACCCTCTCAAGTGTTCGAATTGCAGAACTTATCTCAGTCCCATCCTTGGCTTAATTAATTTCTTATTTGAGTTTTATTTATTTTATAAATTTTAGGGTATTTTGGTCCTCTTGCTCGTGGTAGGGTCCTATCGACTGCTAAGCATGTCGACCCAAGTTGTCGCTAAAATTGGTCCCTCTACGGGTATTATCCTTTTGGCAACGTCTATTGTATAGCATAGTCTCTTCTTCTCGGGTTGATTTTATGACGTTAAGTAGATGCCAGATCGGGTTTTCCCGAGTTAGAGGATGCTTTCTACCTCTCTGGCGTTCTTTCTCTGAGTTTAGGAGACGATTAAGGAGGTGAAGGTTGGGTGCAGGTGTTTGTTAGGTATCCGGTACTACTGGGGAAGAACCCTAACTAACGCGCCTCACGTACTACCCCCAACTCTTAACCCGCTATCAGAATTCCTAGTTTCAGGTTTTCCTATACTCGGTACTTCTCTGTTCCAGTCATCAGAGCGCAACTACGCTCTGATACCACTTTCTGTAACACCCCCGAATAACAATCAACAATTAAACGACACGCCTAACGGTAACACAAGATGTCTACGCAGCGGTTTCTAACTCTATTCGGGTGCTACAGACGCCAACCACCCACGTGGTTGACACGACCATTCTACCTACACCAAGTTACGGTCTGCATGACTGGAACTTATCATAGCCAAATCTCATTAAACACATTCTCAAATACCGAGGGTATAAATAATAGTTATCACCTTACAACGCTTCTATAGGAATACATCCCGGGTCAAAGCCCGCCAAAGTAACAGCCTATACATTATTGTGCTACCCAAGACCCAAGTGTCTCGCCCTGATGGACTACCCCCACGGTAGCCATCCCGCCTACGCTCCGTATCATCCGGTTCATTACCTGTAAACATTGAGTAATAAAGGACTCAGCAAACTACGCTGAGTATGAATAGGTGTAGCCCGTATGTTGCCGGGCTACACGACTACTTGGTCGAATATTAATAGGTCCGGTTACATGCTATAATTAAGCAGTAAAACACACCACATCACATCATAATAACATACACACCCAAAGGTAGCATAGCACTATCAACAAACAGCCAAGCACAACTTGCAAGCAGCATAGCGACGTCAACCACGCCACCCAGCACAATAAGCTGGGTATCTAGCAACAACAATCAAATAATTAGTATGACGGGTGCGTAGGTATTATACCGTCGATCCTCACTACAGGATCATTCAAGAGATTATGTATTGTTTTCTTGTTCTCATTACATAAGTTTTCCTTCCTTCTCTTGCACCGAGTCAGGGGATATAGGTTAGATCCCGAGACTTTATTATGTAGGTGCTATTCATTCCTTGTTTCTTAAGGGATCACATTTGTGAATTTTTTTCTTATTTGCTTGGTCTCATTACACCAGTTTTCCTTTATTCCCATGGTGTGTATTTCCTTTCTCTTTCCTTGCACCAAGTCTGGGGATGTGGGTTAGATCCCGTGACCATATAGTATAGGTGCTTATCTTTTCTCACTTCTTTATGGATTATTTGTGAATTCTCTTATTACCGCACGTTAGAGGACGTCTCCTCCATAGCTCATACCTCCATTCCCGGCGTCATACGTCGAGAAAGAGGGGTCATCTTTAGACCCCAGATTATGCTCTCCAATTAGCTGATCCTCCAATCCCGACGTCAAGTCGGGAAAGAGGGGTCATCTCTAGACCCCAGGTCATACTTCCCAAATTGCCAATCTTCCAATCCCGGCGTCGTTCGTCGAGAAAGAGGGGTCGTCTTTAGACCCCAAGATGTGCTCCACAATGGTCAGTCGAAGGATCTGATGCAGATACCAACTCCCGAATATATTCAATACCGCGCGGCCCGAGATGTTGTCTTCCCGGGTTATTCTCATGTTCCACCAGTTGATATTTACTTATTATGTGTGTTTCCTTTTTGTTCAGCTTGACACCATTGTGGGTGTCGATGGCAGTCCTCAATAGGGCATTCACTTATCGTAAATAATTTGACACCATAGTGGGTGTCCTTGGGAGTCCTCCATGGTTAGAGTGGAGTTTTCCTTTATATAAGTAGTTTCCTTATTCGTTTGTATTATTCATTAAGTTTCGTCCCGTAGTTTACCTCAACGGGAGTGACTAAGTTACTGTGTGTACGCACGTAAGGTATAACAGGCATAGATCAACCAATACCGCAATTTAAATAAGCAATCCACTTCCATGCTTCACACAAGCACACCGCAAGCAAATAAGCAAGATAGACAAACAATCCGTTTTCATGCTTTAGTCTGGAGGTCATTGGCAAACAAGGCACATAGCACACAAGCCGTGTAACACGGTAACATACGGACCACACATATCCATACCTTATAATAGTCGTCACTGATACTTGCCCTAAAGTTCCCCCGCTGCTGGTGTGACTTATTCCTGTAATTGTTATGCGAGCGGGTTAGATCGTCCGATCATGCGTTATGGTTCTTAGCACTACCTATAACGGTTAACTTAGACCTAGATATTATAACTTGCATTGTTAGCCCTACTCCATTTGTTTGATTTTGACTCACCGCTTTAGGCCAAGCGGTACCGTGTTGATTTTATTCCTGTTTGTTTGTTCACCTACTTGCATCATCGGACTATACTTTCCTTGTTATAATCTTAGACTCCCATTTTCTTTACCTTACCTCCCATAATACCCAGGCTTTGCCAATACCACTTAACGCCCCAAAAACCAAGTAGTAACCTTGGTTGTTTTGGTTTACCCCTAATTCTATATATGACCGTATATATATTAGACCTTCAAGAGGTTACTAGTTAACCACTTAGTTCATTTTAGTGTGTTTTATTCTACCATTCTTTCGTTATCCCTCCACGCTTCATTCCTAGGCCTTACTAATATTTCTAAGCTCATCCACTTACAAGGTCAGCCCCCTGATCTACGCCACCTTTTCTTGCTAATCCTAACACAAATCTAGACACACTTGTAAGTCATTACCTACAACTCCACTCGCCTAACTTCACTACTAGATTCGTACCCGTTTTCGGTTCTTTTTCTTTAAGTACTCTAGGACTCTTTTCCTAAGTCATTCCCATAAGTCACCGGTTAAATAGGTCCTAAGATTTGGCCTATGTTTAGTGTATTCTCAAGTGCTAATATGTGACAGGTTTGACCTACCATCTATGTCTAACTCCTATCCAGATTTTCAGATTACTACCCGGTTGTATATTATATTTTTTTTGTGTACGCATGTGGTTAAATGTCTAGTCCTCAATACCTAATTGTCAACCTGGTTTTGGCTTAATTATTTGGTTCGAAATCTGGTGAGACCACTCCCTAGTCCACCAGTCTTGACCTAGGTCCATTGTTATGTTCATACTCCACTCATAACACTTCTGAATACCAACTATATAAGATTACAAGTTGTGGATTTTAATAACACTAGTTGTTGTGTACCTACTCATATAACCTCACTTTCTTTAAGCACCAAACAGCTTTATAACCCCTTTCCAACTGTGTACACTTAGTGGGGTGCCTTAGTAATGCTTCAGACGCAGCAACCAGTGATTACCACCCTTATACGCCTACTTAGATTTTGTTATACTGAAATGCAGCAAACTGAAACGACAATAGGTACACTTCCTCTTCAATCCGTCTTTTAGTTCCCTAACTGACTTCTATTTTTTTCCCAGGTGTCTACCCATTTAGCTAGGCGTGAAATCAAGCCTTTAAACTCACGACAGGCCCCAAACAACACTATCAATCCCACTGATATGTTCCTATACTGAAGCACTTCATACCGAAATTCTGAAACAACTAATACCCCTTTTATTCTCGTTCATAGTTAGTTCCTTTGATGTTTAATTCTTCCCCACAGTGTTAACCCAACTAGTTATGAGTGTTGACAAAAATATCATAAACTCAAGACTAACCCAATAAAAACACTCACATATGCACAGAAGCAACGAATCAGTGAAAATTTGGAAAACATAACTGGTGCATCTCTCCCTTTTTTTATCCGTTCTGTTGGGTTGTTAAACTGATTTCTAATCCTCCTATAAAAGTATCAACCTAGTTAATTTTCTTAGCAGCATCTTAGATTCATTCTTAATCCTCTATAACACACTCAATACTTCTGAGAATTACTCATACAGAGCGCAAGTTTCAGAGAAGGAAACTGAAACATGAATCTGTGCATACCTCTCCCCTTCTTTATTTTTATAGATTAACTGCCTTCTAACCTCCCTATTGAATTTACCCACTTAGCTAAATGTATTAGTACTGACTTGGGTTTATTATTAAATCAACACAAGCCTCCTAAGCCATCTGCAACAAGGTTGTACTGAAACAACAACTACTGCCCAAATCCAAAATCAGCATCTTTATGTTTCTTCTTTCAGTGTGTTCAACTAATTTCCAATCTTCCAAATGTATTACGAAGATTTTGAACTTATAAGCAACACAAACCAAGCTGTCAACTCAATTTGATCTTGTCATACAGAGCCCAAAAGACTGAAAAGAAAACTGCAACACCAATCAAAGCATTATTCTTTAGTCTTCCTTTTCTGTTGTTAATCTAACTTCTATATTTTTTCCAGCTTATCCATCAGTAATATTTCCAGAACACAGCACACCACTTCAGCAGAAAACGTTACAAGTTTGAAAATTGAGTACTTCAGTTTTCCTTGTTGTTTTGTTATTACTCTTCTAACCTGATTTTCACACGTAGTCACTAGACCCTTTTGGCATGTTTTTCCTAAGTCCCTTAACATTGTTCTTCCTTGACTGTCTAACTCAAATATTTTCCACAACCACACCCCCAACTTCTCGGATTTATGACATGAGTTTTCACTCCAGGAATCAGTTCCCAGTAAAACCAACTTCGTTAAATCAACAAACCCAAGTATAACAGATTCTGCTGAGAAATTCCTACTGATTACCTATGGCACTCCCCACTGTTCCCGGTAGCACTAACTCATGCTTTTAGTTTCTTAAAAGAAAATTGGTTGTTTAGATCACCATTTTACCAGAGCATTAAACAGACAGCACACACGTTTTTTCCAGCTCAGAGCTTCCGGGTTAGTCTCGGTAAGTTCAAACAAAATGACATGCAAGTTTAAACTTAGTTTTAGATAAGGATTTGGATTACAACCTTGGGGTTTTGGGGTTGTTTTTCTTGGGTAGTTCTTGGTACTCCTTCAGTATTTCTCGGTCCTATACAGAAACAACACAAAGATCAAGCTTCCTTGTACATTTGGAGTGAACACATTGGTTAATTCACAAGGTTTCCCGGTGGATTATTTTACCTTGCTTACGGGGGGTTACCCCTTGGTTTTCTCTTCGGTTATGAGTGGAGGTTTGACACAGAATCTCTTGGCCTTACAATCGGACAAAACAGAACTAAGAGAGAAAAAGAAACGGAGGTAAAGAGGACAACCAGTAGAATCGACCTTACGCTAGACCCCGAGCAGGAATGGAGTGGTTTCCTCGCAGATCTTCAACGTACTTCCCCGGGGTATTTCCAGAAGGTTGCATGCAAGGTCCTCGCATGAGGTATGAAGGAGATTAGAGAACTGAGCAATAAGTTTCGGCCAGAATAGAATACGGATAAGAAGGAAGAGTGAAAGGTACACACTGGTAGCATTTACCTTGTTGTTGGGTCTAGCATTGTTTCGGATTCACGGATCAAGAATACACCTGCTTGCTAGGTGAACACATGGTTTTCAGGTTCGCCAGACCCACAAAAAACTCCAGAATTCAGGCATGCAACTTGCTAATTCGTGTCTGTTCACTCCAGGATTTTCAGAGATTGTAGCACTCATTTTCGAGACATGCACAGGAGGAAATGAAGGGTTTAAATGTCAGATGGATGCGCAAGAAATCGATGAGTAACAAGGAACATTCTCAACTCAGATCAGACAAGCATTCGAGGGGCACGTTTGGGTAGTGAAAGTCTCACCAAGCACAACTGTTGAGGGAAGTTCCCAGATTCTGCTCTGGCTTCGCGCATCGGAAACGACAGGAAGGACATGTAGGGGGGAAAGCATGGTCGTTTGGCTCAGAGCTCTGAGCCTACACATGCAAGAAGGCAAGGAATCGTTTATCTGAAAAGCATTAACAACCATTTGCGTGGGGGAAAGCAGGAAGAAAATCGAGAAGGTCTGTTGCGACAGACACACGCGAGACCAAACAAAAAAACAGAAGCGACGGTTGAAAGTAATTAGTAGGTAGAGGGAGTGGGGAAATTTGTGAACGTGTTAGTATGTCATTGTGACACATGAGCTGATTTTATTTTGGTTTTATCATGGGGGTTTAGCAATACATAGGTATCTGGTTTAACTTTTAAGTGGAGAGACGTACATTGGTGGGCACAAAATCAATGTAATAACGTTATTGGCATAAGTTTACAACCGGAAATACTATTCGTATATCATAATCTGGTAGCTTATGTTTATTAGCACCATTTGTATAGGTTAATGAGTAAATTTTATATCATCTCGCATCATGGCTTACACCTGTTTCGGGTACCAATGTCCTAACATGGGGTAGCTTATTTTGCTCCATGTATTGGTTAATATTACAACCACCGACACCATTGCTTATATTACAGTGTGACTGGTTATTACATTCTCGGACATATGTATGTCCCTTAGTATCTTAGGGTATAAGTTATAGTATAATTATTCATTAACGTGACAGGTTAATTAAACATACCACCCATATTCATGATCTCATGTGTCTTAATTATTAGGGGTGTTTCATGAACTCTTGGCATAGATAGGTAGATTGCTCACTAGTCGTTTTAGGATTTAGTGATGTATCTTTTGGATTAAACTTTTGTTCTCGTCATCACAGTGGTTATATTGTATTATGGAATTGGTTGTAGGATAGTCGTTACGTTACTCGCATGGGCGAGTAACGGCGAGTAACACCTAGTTATGTGTTTTAATTATTTAATGTTGCGATGTCTTTAATTTGTGCTACGTTTGCGTTTAGTTAATTTCATGTTAGGGGTGTTACAGATAGAATTGTTGGTTGAATCAGGCTCTGAACTGCTCCCATGACCAAGGATGGGGGTACTTCCCTTCAACAGATTTCCATCATTCTTTTTCCTCCGCCTGGTACATGAAGGTGACAAAGCCCACCTTCTGCTTTTTCTCACAACCCATGACTCTCAGAAGGTCCTCGATGGGTGTGATCAAGTGGCTCGCCTCCTGTGGGTCTCCACTGGCATCAAAGGAAGGCGGCTTCAGCTTAAGGAACTCCTGAAGCGCCTTCACATTACTGTCACCATTGCCACCAGCTCCAGTTGCTGGCACTGCAGTGGTACCCACGGTCTAAAGCACCAGGGTAACAACCTGCTGCACGATGTCGTGATGTCTCCCTGTGGAGGCGAGCCCTGAGGAGTTCTTCGCACTGCTCTTCATGGTGGAATACTGAGAAAACAAACACCAAACTCATCAAAAACCATCAAACACTCATGTAGCAGACATCACAGACTCCCAAACATGAAAACACACCCCCACAATCACCAGAATGTGTCCGAACTTCAATGTTCGGACACAAGTGCGGACATGTAGGATTGGAGCGGGGCTTCTACTTCTTCGTTGCGAGTCTCGAATTGTGTTCAAACTTGCAAGTTCGGACACAAGTTCGGAAATTTCGTCAGGAAAAGCTCTGGATCTCTCGACTTGTGTCCGAACATGGATGTTCGGACACAAGTTCGGACATAGCTTCAAAAGCCTCTAAAATCTTCGTTCTGACTCTGATTTGATCCATGTTTGTTGTGTCATCACCCTCATGAGTTAATCTACTGTTTTCTTGGCTTTTCTCTACATTTGACACACAAAAAGATATCAATTCTTATTGAACAAGAAACCAAAGGAAAAAGATAAGTGTGGAATATTATCAGTGCAAGTATGAAAATTAGGCATTTAAAACCACTAAAACCATGCATATTTCACACTTATCAAACCTCCTCACACTTAGCTTTTGTTTGTCCTCAAGCAAAACAGAAATAAGTTATCGCAAAATGCCTTAGTACCAAATCTCGGGGTTAAACAAATGTAGAAGGGAACCAAGCCATAGTAACAATTCAAGGATCAATCTCGCTCTTAACTGTGCGTTCCTTAAACAATGAAACAAGCTTTTAAAATGAAGTCATGAAGATGTCAAATCACAAAGACGGAACTGGATTAACTCGGAACCTTCCAACCATTTCTTTCCTTAAACCCATGGATGACAAGGGGTGTGAAGTACTTCCATATTCCTCAGTACCTTACAACACCACGTACTCATGATCTAATTAAGGAATTTACAATAAACTTTAAGCTTTCAAGAGCTTCCCTTTTTTTTCTTTGTATAAATATTCAATTGTTCACACAATTAATTCATCCCCCAGACTTTTCTCTCCATCCTTGTAACGGTGTTGGGTCTTTTTCCCAGATCGGATGATCTTACGTAAATGGGTGATAAAGCACCCCAAGGACTTAATAATCGGATGGAAGAGGTGCATTTTGGTTCAGAATATTTATTAGATCAGAGGAGTACCTTGCCTTATCCTTGCATTCCATACTTTCACATCATTCCTAATGCACCAAGTTAAACCAGTTCCGACTCCATAATCAGCTTGTTCACAGAATTTTAATGAAATTCAACAATTTACAAAACCAGTGAAACACACAGCTCTGAGCAAAACAATCTTTAAAGTCATCACCAGACTCAATTCAAAAAAAAATCCACAAGAATTCTCACCCAAGAATTCAATACGTATAAGCCCTACAAGGAACTTACCCCCATATAGCACAAGAACAATACAAAATGAATATGGGATGCAAAATGACTAGCACATTTAGAAAGATCTCCCCTTCCTCACACTTAAAGATGAGCAATGTCCTCATTGTTCACAAAATAAAATCAAGAAGAAGATCTTAAGAAATGTGCCAAACTCAAAAGGGTGGCATGATAAATTCGATAGAGATGAAACACGTTAAAGCACGGACTGAACACAAACTAAAAAGAAAGAAAACTAAAACTCCCCTGATTTTGATGGAGGAAGAGGTTATTCCTCACACTTAATTCCTTGGCAGGGGGAGAAGTTTTCCTCACACTTGCACCCAAGCAAGTGTCCAGCCATGGAGACAGAAGAGTCATCACGGTTACAGCAAACTTGCACACAAACAACAGAACCAGAAAGACATGCGTGAAGCATTCCATTAGTAAGGATTAGTACCATAATTCCAAGTTAAGAAAATAACTAGAAAAGAAAAGAAATAAAATACAACTAAAATAAATAAAAGAAAACAAACAAAAAAGAAGAACAAAATAAAATAGCAACTAAAATAAAAACAAGTCTAGAAATAACATCAAAATAAAAAGAACAAAGTCATCCATCACTGTGGAGGTGGATAGAACGTCTGCCACTGCTGAAACTGTGCAAGTAAGGCTCCATAATCGTCCTAAGAGCAATGAGCCTGCTGCTGGAGAATCTCTATCTCCTCCTGAGAACGGCGAGCCTGGTCCTGGAGAATTTCTATCTCTACCTGATAGCGATGATCTAAGGCCTCGAAACGCTGCTCTAGCTGATCAAACTCATAACACGTGACATACTCACTCCCTGGGGCTGGTAGTGCTGCATATTCATCCTCATCCTCAGCTGCAGACGGAGGAGCTGGCTCTGAGGGACCCTCACCGGCATCTCTTTGGTGCTTCTATGGTCTCGAGGCAGCCTTCTTCCTCCATGTCACCCCATCAAACTCGAACCACATCTTTTTCAGGGCGCCGACATCAATAGGGGACCTCGCAGGATGAAGCCCGTCGAATGGAAGAGATGTGAACTGGCTCCGAAGTAACTGACATAGCATGACAGGAAAGCCAAGCTTATGCCGGTCCTTGTGCTCTACGATGTAGCAAAGGTACAGGGAGATGACCCTCGGTAAATAAGTGATCTCAGCTGCCCCAGCAAAGTCTGGATTCAGTATAGCCTGTAGGAGTAGACAGTCGGTGTGGTTCAGATCTGAGCTCTGTCGGGGGAAAACATTAGCAACCAGCAGTGCGAAGACTCGCTCCCGTGGGTCCTGAAGTAGATCAGCGGGGATGACTTGCTTCGACGGGTCATCACCTCTACGTCGACACAAGGCTTGGACCATGGCTGGGAGATAATGATTAATGGCAGCGGCCTGGAAGTCATGGGGATTGAGGTGTTCGGGCGGAGGGGGAGTCGGGGAAGGAATCCCTAGATAACGAGCAATCTCCACCGTGGAAATTTTGACGTTGCGACCATCAACACTGGAGTAAACTTGCCCGTCCCGACAGATAGCATTAGCGTAAAACATATGCACCAACCGCTTAGAGTATGGTCCCCCCATGTCCAAAATCTTGCCCCATCCGAACGCGTCAAGGAGCTCCTGTAAACCCAGCTGACGCTCAAGCTCAGGTACGACGCGACGCTCAGCAATAATATCTACTTCCTTTTCAAACCACTCCCTTGTTGTGTCGTTTCTAAAGACGTTATTCTAACCCTGGCGGCTTGAACTGGCACCGGCTCTCCCACACTTTTTAGATCTTCTAGTGATTTTTCGCATCATCTGCTCAAAATAAATCAGTCAATATCAATAGTGGCAAAGGTATATAACTCAATGTATGCCCAAATTCTATCCAAAATCCAACAGAGTCTTCCCTAAAAATTCATTATTTGCCACAACTTGGGTCAATCAACTCTATCAACATATTGACCAGCAGAGACTTAATCGCCAAGTAACTTTCTTCGCAACAAAGTATTCTAACAAATTCAGCTAAGTCTCAGTCAATTTTTTTAAAAAAAAAAATCAAACCACAAACTCAAAAATCAGCATTATAACCACAAAAATGCAACTTGGTCGTCATTATTCAACAACCCCCAGCATAGTGGATAATCATTCATGATATAGCAGATAATAAGTCTCAGTTAAACAGATACATTCCAGAAATTTCAACAAGTCGTAGTAGATTTTCGACCATATATATTCCCATTTTCGAAATCAGTCAAAATCACCACTAATGGAGTAGGAAAGGTGAGAAAATACCTTGCTTGAGCTGAATAAACGTGTAGAAGTAGAAAGAACAATGAAATCTGCAAGATTCAACTCAAAAATTTTGAAATCTCGAAAGTTAGGGTTCGAACCGGTTGGGCTCGAAATCGAACTGATTCAAGGATTTTTTTTTGGTTGATTTCTGGTGCTAGGGTTGTAGGAAATTCAAAAACAAAGAGATTGATACCAAGATTGTAAGATTTGGTGGAAAAATGAGCAAGTTATGAGAGATTGAAGGAGGGGGCGATTTGAGGGAGAGTGTTGTTCGTGACAGATTTGGGGATATTTTTGTTAGTTTGAAGCTCGGACGCTGGCTTTAAATTCGGACTTAACGAACTGTCCAAACTTGCATTTTCGGACGCAAGTTCGGACACCCTTACCTGGGTAGCGCTTCACAACATGTCCGAACTTCAAAGCTCGGACTGAAGTTCGGACATATCATCTTTTCCCTTATTGAATTCTCGTAACATGTCTGAACTTCGATGTTAGGACAGAAGCTCGGACATCTCCATCAACATATTCAAAATTCCTCTCGCACCACGTCCGAACATTGATGTCCGGACACCACCTTCCTCTGGCTTGATTTATTCTCACATTGCGTCTGAACATTGATGTTCGGACCAATGTTCAGATACATCATTCGGCGCACTCTCGCACTGTGTCCGAACATCAATGTTCGGACACATGTTCGGACAAGGCCAAAAATGCAAAAACTTGCTCTTTTTTCAACCAGCAACAATGCAAACAAATCAGTAACATAAAACATAGCTAAAACAACAAAATAAAGCAGAATTAAAGTACCGAAAACACTGGGTTGCCTTCGAGTCAGCTGCTCTTCTTTAAAGTCTTTAGCTAGACATTTTCCCTTCAATTCAAGCAAAGGTTGCGTGGTCGTAATCTCCACAACATCCTATGGCAAGCTTCTTCAACCTTCCCAACTCCTTCCGCATTCGCCAAAAGAATTTCTTCTTCATAGTTGAATTTGTCTTTTGAGAAACTAGTTTGGTTGCAGAACTGGAATCATTTTCAATAAAGAACACCGCCTGCATAGAAAGAAACTCATGATCAGTACCTATGTAATATTTTAATCGAGCACCATTTATCTTGAAGGTTTCACCCGCTTTGTTTTGAAGCTCATATGCTCCATAGGATGTGACTCCTACAACTCTGAAGGAGCCTGGCCAATGTGATTTCAACTTTCCAGGAAAAAGACGCAGCCTGGAATTGAAGAGCAACACCAGATCCCCCACTTTAAACTCTCTCTTCTGAATCATTCGATCATGGATCTTTTTGGTGCGCTCCTTATAAATCCTAAAGCTGTCATAGGCTTGTTCCCTAAGCTCTTCCAATTCAGACAGTTGAAACTTTCTTTTCTCTCCAGCGCCATGCAAGTCAAAATTCAGGGCTTTCAATGCCCAATATGCCTTATGTTCTAATTCTACTGGGAGATGGCAGGCTTTCCCATACACAAGCTTGAATAAAGACATCCCTATAGGAGTCTTAAATGCAGTTCGGTACGCCCACAGAGCGTCATCCAGCTTAATTGACCAATCCTTCCTCGATGCATTAACAGTCTTCTGCAAGATCCATTTAAGCTCACGATTGGTCACTTTTGCTTGACCAATAGTTTGGGGATGGTAAGGTAATGCTACCTTGTGTGTTATCCCATATTTAGACATTAAAGAATCGAAAGCTTGGTTGTAGAAGTGAGAGCCACCATCACTGATGATCGCTTTGGGCACCCCAAATCTGGTGAAGATATGCTTTTTCAGAAACTTTACCACTGTCTTAGCATCAGTGGTGTGGCAAGGAGTAGCCTCAACCCATTTTGAGACATAGTCCACAGCGACTAAGATATACGGATTTCCATGGGATGAAGGGAAGGGGCCATGAAATCCATGCCTCATACATCAAATAGCTCAACCTCTATAATACCTTGTCGAGGTATCTCATGTCTTCTAGAGATATTTCCCATCCTCTAACAGCTGTCACAGTGAGAACATAAATGGTGGACATCCTTATGTAGAGTGGGCCAAAAGAATCCACACTTTAACACCTTTGCAGCTGTTCTTGTAGAACCATGATGACCACCTGCCTCTCTAGCATGACAGAATTCTATAACACTCTGAATCTCCTCATCTGGAAGGCATCTCCTCATCAAACCATCAGCACAGATCCTAAACAGATAGGGATCCTCCCAGATATAGTGGCGGGCCTCTGATAAGAATTTCTTCTTCTGGTTGTAGCTGTAATCATGAGGAATTAGCCCAGAAGCAAGAAAGTTTGCCATATCTGCATACCATGGTTCCTTCACCTTTCCAATAGTGAATGTTGTCTCATCAGGAAAGAACTCATTGATTAGGACTCCATCATCAGGAATGTCTAGCCTATACAGATGGTCAACAACTCCATTTTGCTTCCCTTTCTTATCAACCACCTCCAAGTTAAACTCTTGGAGAAGCAAAATCCACCTCTGGAGTCTAGGCTTAGAATCATTTTTCTGGAAAAGATACTTAAGTGTCGTATGGTCTGTGTAAACAATTACCTTGCTTCCTAGCAAATACAGTCTGAACTTATCCAAAGAAAATACCACAGCAAGCAACTCCTTCTCTGTAGTAGTGTAGTTCTTTTGTGCATCTATCAAAGTCTTGCTTGCATAGGTAATCACTCTCAGTATCTTATCCTTCCTCTGACAAAGTGCAGTGCCAACAGCATAATCGCTCGCATCTGTCATGATCTCAAATGGTTCTGACCAATCTGGTGGAACCACAATCGGAGCTGAACAGAGCTTATCCTTAATGGTCTGAAAGGCTGTCAAACACTCATCAGTAAACTGGAACTTGACATCTTTCTGAAGCAGGTCTGACAGGGGCTTAGCAATCTTCGAAAAGTCTTGAATGAATCTCCTGTAGAATCCTGCGTGACCAAGGAAAGATCTGACATCCTTCATTGTAGTTAGTGGGGGAAGCTTTTCTATCACCTCTACCTTGGCTTTATCCACCTGGATGCCCTCCTTTGAAACCTTGTGGCCTAGCACAATACCCTCTCGCACCATAAAATGGCACTTCTCCCAGTTTAGCACAAGGTTTGTCTCCTCACATCATCCCAAAATCTGATCTAATTGCTTCAAGCACACCTCAAAGCTCTGTCCATAGACTGAAAAGTCATCCATAAAAACTTACATGCTCTTCTCAATGAAGTCATTGAAGATAGCCATCATGCACCTCTGAAACGTCGCAGAAGCATTACAAAGACCAAAAGGCACCCTCCTGTATGCAAACGTCCCATATGGACAGGCGAAGGCCGTCTTCTCTTGATCCTCTAGAGCAATAGGGATATGAAAATAGCCACTGTAGTCGTCGAGAAAACAGTAGAACTCCTGACCAGCTAACCTCTCAAGCATTTGATCGATGAATGGGAGCGGAAAGTGGTCCTTCCTCGTGGCATTGTTGAGACGACGGTAGTCAATGCACATTCTCCATCCGATCGTCTGCCTCTGGGGAACCATCTCACCCTTCTTATTGGGGACTGCTACGATTCCCCCTTTCTTTGGGACGACCTGAATAGGAGAAACCCACTGGCTGTCTAATATAGGGTAGATTATACCAGCATCAAGAAGCTTCGGGACCTCAGCTTTTACCACTTCCTA
>JAIOTZ010000980.1:0-41437 GCA_023374045.1 Limonium bicolor
TACATGCATGAAGGGGAAATTCCCTCTCATAAAAGGTCAGATCCCTACTGATAATAACACTAGATGTCTCTAAATCTAGAACCTTGTATCCCTTTTTGTTGTCAGCCACTCCTAGAAAAACACAAGCTGATCCCCTAGGGTCAAATTTCCCTCTAGCCTTTCCTATGTGGGTTCTGTAGCAGAGGCAACCAAAGGTCTTTAAGGAAGAGTAATCTGGTTTTTCTAGGTAAAATCTCTCAAAGGGTGTCTCTCCATTTATTGCCTTGGAAGGCTATCTGTTGATTATGTGGGTGGCATATTTTATGCACTCTCCCCAATACTCTAGGGATGGTCATTAGAACTCAGAAAGAATGGATCGTTGCTGTCTCCGTTTTTCATTTCTATTCCAGATCCTGAATCATTCTTTCCTTTGTCTGTCATTGTAGCTCATCGACGGGAAGAACGGAGGAGGAGATCAAAGAACGCGAAGCAGATCGACTCACTGCTCTGATACCATTTTGTTTTACAGAGATTCGAATTACACAGAGAATCTTGTTTCTTGACTCGGGAAGAAGAACTTCGCTTACAGGAATGAAAACTAGAACGCAATGTGTTTATTCTCTCTCACACTGTACATATGAATTATGTACAGTCAACCGTATACAGACTCTATTTACTTTTTATATTATCTACAGTGCTCGCCTAATGTATGTATATATATCTACAAAATAGACATTATGTTACAACGGTAACATACTCTAAACTATACAAGCATCTATGTAAATACTACAGAATATCTATGTTTTCCAACATACTCCCCACCACAGGTAGATAGAGTCCTATACTTCCTTTGATATCCTACACTTAAAACACATATGCTCATTTGTTTCAGATTCTCTTTTACAAAAGACACAAAACACTGCCCTTTTGGAATAGGATTATTCATCATCAGGTTGCCTTAGTGTGCAATCTACCATATAGTACAAACCAGACAAGAGTTTCTACTCTCAGGGCAGCATAACCTTGCCATATGATTTAAAATATACCACCAAATGCCGCATTATGTGTTCATGGGCTAGGCTCCTCGTTTCAAACCTTCTGAACGTTATTGTCAGTCCAAATGATTCTATCATGTTGATTCTCATTAGGAACAACATTGGCCGGCTACCCAAAAACTCGTTCAAAATCTCTCCTTATATTTATACAAAGTTCGTCTCTAATGATAGAGTGTAATAATACACTTAGTTAAGTTGTTAGTTAAGTGGTTACAGTAGTTATTGTTCTGTTATTCTTCCCTTGCCTATATAAGACTCTCGACTCTCTTCTGTTACAGTTAATGAGAAGTTTATCCTTTTCTTAATCCACAGTGTTTCTTGCTCTTCGTATTTCACTTTCATGGTATCAGAGCATTGTTCTTGATCCGCACCTGCGTCTTCTTTATCCTTGCGCGATTACAAGAAATGGCTACTGGACAGAAAGCAAGTTCGGTGTTCAGTCCTCTATTAACATCGACAAATCTGTATCAACTCATCAGCATTTCCACAATCAAGTTGAAAGGAGAAAAGAACTATCTAAGCTGGAGAACTCAGATGTTAAATCTGCTCGAGTCAGCGAATCAAATCTGAAGCTAGGCGACAGTCAATTTGTAAAGGAGTACATCAAAGAGTTCAAGCTTATTTGTGAAAACCTTGCTGCTATCGGAAAACCGTTAGCTGACGATGATAAGGTGCTTTTGCTAGCTCAGGGATGTGGCAAACGATATAGCATGATACGGTCGATTATGCTAAGCAAAGCTCCTTATCCGACACTGAAACTGTTCATAAGTGCAATCGAAGATTTTGATCTTCGAGAAGGAGGCAGTGAAAAAGACGGGAAAGAAAGTAAAGAGAAAATATCAAAGGAAGTTGTTATGGCTTTCAATGTATCCAAGAACGACCAATCTGGAGGTCGAGGCCGTGGTTTTGGTCGTGGAAGAGGTCGAAATCAAGGCGGAAGAGGAAGGAGTCAGTATTCCTATTCCAACTACCCTAACTATCAAAACCAGAACTCTAATCCTAATCGAATCCAGTCAAATCCTAATTCTAGTCCTGAAATTGGCCAATCCTCTCAAAACCAAAATAATCCCTGTCAAATATGTGGACGCACAAATCATACAGCCGCTATCTGTTTCTATCGATGGGATCACTCCTATCAAGGAACTTCTGATTTCAAGAAGCCAGTCACTCAAACCTGGAATATGCCTCAAGCCTACAATTCCATGGTTTATAATCAGAGTGTCGATGATTATTATGCCGATTCTGCAGCAACGAATCACATGGTGACTAACTCAGGTAAAATTTCTAGTCCTATCTCTTATATCGGGGATAAGTCTGTTGTTGTTGGAAACGGAGATCAAATACCAATTGAGTTGTTAGGAAGTGCCACTATTGCCACAGAGTCAGGAAAGGATTTGTATTTGAACAATGTCTTGGTTGTCCCTGACTTGAAGCGAAACTTGTTATCAGTAAGTATACTCACACAGGACAACTTCTGTTCAGTTGAATTTACTAATTCTGGGTTTATTGTCAAGGATCTGTTGACCAAGAAAGTTCTAGCCAGAGGCAGTAGAGAAGGAGACTTGTATACCTTGAGAGACAATAATTGTAACACCCCTACTCTAATCGGCTCCTAATCATTTTACTTATCATTATAATCGCAGCGGTAATCTCAACAATTGAACTACTGGTGTCACCATTCTTACTCGCCCATACGAGTAATAACGTGCTTACTAATAGATTCTTAAATACGAAACAACTTCCCACAGTGACAACAAGAGATAGATCTAACCTTCCCAAACCAATATAAAATACATTCACAGTGAGCATTCTAAGTATCCCAATCCTATACACGTTTCTAAGTTCGTATCAAAATGCAACAGTGCATATTTAAACAACTGTAATTAAACTACCCAGCGCGTCCCTCTCTTTGCCGACACCAGAAGCTGCATACCTGCAAAAATGGTTGTTTGTGGTATGGAATCAGCCCCTGCAGAGTATGTTACTACATGACTGTCATGCCCTTCGGACCCTCAGTTATTTGGTCGAGAGCATGCAATTCATTTTCATGCAAGTAGTTTAATGCTAAAACTGTAAAGCAACAATATATATATTGCAGTAAATTCAATTAACAAACAAGCCCCCGGCTTTACACATCGCATCATAACAAACCACTGAAAGCGTTACAACGCTTATATGAGTACAGAGACTCCATTCCAACAAACACTTAATAGTTCATAATTGAGTTCGGCGACTCACCCGACCAAAACAATCCACCATAACCCACACATGAGTACAGTGACTCGACACAACTAGTTCACAACACACAATATGAGCACAAAGGCTCGTTCAACAAATCCACCAACATACCACACATAACCACAAAGCACAACCAATGAACAACAAGGCTAAACAACGAGAATTATAAACGAGTATAATCTCTCATCTTTGGCATTCAAGCCTAAATAATGTTCGCCTAATGTACGAGTTAATATAGTCGTTCGTAATTGTTCAGTCATGTCTAATGACAACGCCTCGTTAGAACGACGTGTCTCTAAGTTACCCATCTCTTATGGCGGGTCACCCACGGCAATAGCCACTCCAGCGGTAGAGTCTCCGTCCTACGAACAATCTGTAGTTCGTTGAAAATTTATCCAGATACTTACGGCTACCACACGGTATCCTAGTATCGTTAATGGATCACAGTTCACAGCAAGAGCCACATCCTCTTGATAAACTTATCTATACCATCGCATCGCTTTACAATTTTTTTTTCTAACACAGCAGACTAAGGTCGTAGTCCAATCCTGAGTATGTCGACTCGGGATCCAGTGCTAGATACGAGAGCGGCGTTAAAGAGGCCAATGCTCCGTATATAAGTCTCAGATATTTTATATATCTTATTATCCTAATGCTACAACGTTTTACTTACGTTCCTTATATTACACATATAAGATAACATCATTGCCGCTAGTTCGTTTTATAATATGTTCATATATACGAACGGTACTGTTATCGCACAACAGTAACAATAATAAAGCAGCATTAATACGCAACTCAAGCATATTAATTCACACAAGCATACATTCAATCTTATCACAGATTTTCACACAATGTCTGAACTGAGGAAATCCTCAGAGACAATCAAGCCACATAAATAACATACCGTTCACCCTGATGAGTATTACGGTGGAGTATGAACCAGCAAGTTCCTATGCTCCGTGTGTCGTCTCTAACAGTCTAAACAATACATAACGCTACTGATTAGCATCCCGTATAACAACATACTCTACGGTACCCCGTACCGTCACTAACAACTCCCGGTTAACCCCCCGTTATAAACTGTCAATGTTTGTCGGGTCTTCGGTTTAACTCGAGATTGAAAAAGTGTTATGTTACATGCGTAGTCTTGTCTTGTATATTAGTATACTTATTGTTGAACTTGTTATCGCATGTGACTTAACATACCCTTGTATGTCGTATAGTTTGTTTCCTTATTGCATGTATGATTCCTTGTCATGCACTATACAACTCACCTTAGTATTTATTTTTCTAAGGTTTATTTTTTTTTAAAGTTCCGTGTGGTATAATTTATATGTAAACAATACCTTGAATTATATAAATCCTTATTACCCCACGAATACTCTTAACATTAGAACTCCATATCCAATGTTTGTAATTGTTTTTCCCTCTTTATCATATGTGATTTTAATTATGAAAATACATGGTCATTAAACCATATTATATTTTCCCACCATATCACATATTTATTAATATTCATGTATTATGGAACTATTTCTTATATGGTAAGTCTTATAATATATATTCATTCTTTTTAATGAATACCTCTTATATTATAAATGTTATAACTCTTATAACATTAAAACCATATTATAAATTCCATTTTAAAATGTTAACATTTCCGAACAGCACCTATGTTCTTAAGTATTTACAAAATCCACCACATAATTAATGTATTGTCACATTATAGTTATATAACTTATATTATGACATTTAAGTCATTAAACCATTATAACCTATAGTTATATTTTGTTATAAAATACCAAATAGCCCCTTATATTTTCGGCTTTTAATATAAACCACTAAACTTCTATAAAATCACAAATCAACCTCCATTATATTTCATTGTTACCCTTATACATATACCTTATATTATAACCCTTAAACCTTAAAATAATTATAACCTATAGTTTTTAAAGACTATAATTTCCGAACAGCCCCTAGGACTGTTTTAATTAAATTTCCACCACCAAACTTTATATTTAACCAAATCTTCCCAATTTATAATACATAGTTTTCAAATTCCATTAAAACCATATATTATACAAATGTCTTTATAAAACCTTATATATAATTCCAAAAATCACCAAACTATACCAAAAGGTTATAAATATTATTCCTAACCTTATACTTCCTTTAAATCTCGGTTTTTCCACATAAGTTACCCATTTGTAACAATATCATGAAATACCTTATATTATACTTATATAATTCATATAAACTCCAAATTTAACCAAATCAACTTCTAAAAATTCCTAATAACCTAAGGTTTGTACTAAACTCCATTTAGTACCCCTAGTTTTCAGAAATCACACTTTAGCCCCATTTCTTATAAATCTTTTACAATTTAATACTTATCTTAATATAAGGTTGCATTCAAATTTCTAAAATTCTCCAAACTTGGTCAAAGTCTCCTATATAGTCAACTTTGACTTCTAATACCAAATTGGACCCAAACTTTTCGGTAATTACCAAACCTCACCTATACTTTTCTATTTTTACAATTTTGACCCAAAACTTTATAAAATGTTATAATTTTTATTAAATTCATTTAAAAACCCTAAATTCTTCTAAATTAAGCTCTCGGCCTAATATTTTGTTAGTAATAACCGTTTGACCCCAATTTTAATTATAAGCATAAATAAACTAAATAAGCTTATAAACTTAAATTAAAATGGCCTAATGACATGGCCTTATTACAACCTTGAACTTGCAAAATAAATTACACAATAAATGTCTCAAAATATAGCATATATTCTCGGCCTCACTTTGATTTAATTATTTTTCCACATAATGTCATAATTTGACCATTATGTTAATTCAATCTCTTAAATGACTAGCTTAATTTATCTTAGTCATTTTTTTCCATTTTTAGGTCAATATGACCCATATTTATAAGTTCGCTCTCGGCAATAATTATATATAAGCTTAGAAATTATAAAAATCATAAGTTTAAGGTGTTTATACCTTGATTTGCCCTTGTATGTACTCGGCCACTTGAAGGAAAATTCACCACATCATTTAGACATGTTTAATACACCAAAACAAGATATGGTTATACTCCAAGCTTGAGCTTAACCATAAGGAATAATTAATGTAAGATTTAAGGCAAAAATCACCTTAAAAATGCAAGGAGAGTTCAAGATGGGTTCGGCCTGTTTTAGACACACCACAAGGTGTTAGATTCACCATATAGACATAGGAAATAGCTAGATCACAACAAGCTGCCTTGTTATTAGGTTTTACCTTGGAAAAATGCCTTAAAGAAGGGTATTTCCTTTGGATCTCGGCCACCCTTGCTCCAAATGGCTAACCTACTGATTGAACATGTAAATATGAAGATTATGAGTGTGTAAACTCATAAAAATCAGAGGAAGAAAATCAGATGAAGAGTAGAGATCCTTAAGGTATGTTTTTACCTTAAAATGTAGATTTGAACAACCTTGGTCCCTATACTTGGTTCAGCCGAGTTTAGCTCTTGTTATAACCTTAGAACACTGAGAATAAGCCATAGTAATTGATTAGCCACGAGATCCAAGTGTTGGTGGTGAAGAGATGAAGAAAAATAGTCAAAAACAAGCCTTAAACCATTACTTAGAAGCTTAGAAGATGAATCTACCTTCCCAACTCAAGGAGCTCGGTTGAGAGGACTTGGGAGGAGCTGCTTCATCGATTGGAATGCAGCTAAGAGAGAGAGAGTGATTGGAATGGGTATTATTTGATTGAAAATGCACTTTAGATTAGTTTATTAATTGTTAATGAAAGATGACTCACCAAGGGATAAGAATGAGCAAGGAAATCGTATAATGGAGTGGCTGGGTGGAGCTTACACGATTTTGAGCTGGAGAGTCAAATAATGGAGCCTAAAGTGAGTGTATAGTTTAATCAAAAGCTAAAAGGTGGTCCTTATTTTAGGGAGTAATTGTTGGAGACTTGTTTATTGTGTGCAAGTGGCGAATTGGAGCCTCCTTAGCTTGTGGCTGCCAATTTCATATGGTCCAAGGGGTCAACTTTGACCTCTTGACCATTCTTAGTCAATGTTGACTTATACGGGCCCCCTTTTAGGGTTTTATTAATATTTTAATATTAAATTTGTAAAAATTTGTAAAATTTGGAATTAAATTCCTAATATGATATAATGTGATATAATATCATATTTAAAGGTGTTTATAACCTTTAATCCCACTAAAAACCAATTTAGAAGGCAATTTCACAAAAATGTGCTTTAAGGAGTTTTAGTGCACATTTTGTGTGGCAAGGTGTTTCTGAGCTTAGTTTTCTTTGAGAACTGTTTTGTTGTGTTCCTTACTTCATTATAATACTTAGGAATCCACTTTGGATCCTATCTGAGGTCATACAATCTTTATGGTATCTTAAAGCACCTTTTTGGCTCTACTGATCTTAAGGCATGTCTTGCCTTGTTGAGATCTTTTAGATTGTTCCCCAATAATATTTAGATGTTTATTAACCATCTTAGATCATTATTAGATCATTTAATTAAGTTTTAAAAGTTAGGGGTATTTCAGTCTACCCCCCTTAAAAAGGCTTCATCCCGAAGTCCTTAATCCTCTACAGTTCACCTAAGGAATCAAGTTCCACTAAGTAACCAAACAGTCCATCGCTAGGGAGTAACTCCCACTAGGTTCAGACCTAGTCTTTATGTATCATATTTGATACAGCATCCATCTCATTCCATATAGTCAATCATCATGATACATTCATTCATAAACATCACTAAACAAGGTGCAAAACTCATAGTACACAGCACTAGACAAGGTGCAAAACTCATAGTACACAGCACTAGACAAGGTGCAAAACTCATAGTACACAACACTAGACATGGTGCAAATCTCATAAAGTACTCAAAGGTGTTTGCAAGGGATACTCCACGCATCCCTATCTACATGTTAGTATCTCGCGAGGATACTCACACATCATTCCACATGTATGCGTGCACATATAGTTAACGTTGACAAATCACAGGGAAGCAGTCTTAAAGACCAGGACTTGACGATCCCCAACCCCATGCTAACCAACGTCTACTACCCGCGGACACACCGGTTTAATAACGAAGGACACTGCGGTCCACGGCTCCTCAGACAGTATCACCTTATTTCCTTAGTCACCCACAGACACACCGGTCTAATGACAAAGGGCTCTGCGGTCCACGGCTCTCTGGGTGATGTCACTCGCAGACACACCGGTCTAATGACGAAGGACTCCACAGTCCACGGCTCTTCGAGTGACGCCCTAAATTCCAATTTCTATTCATATCTGTGTCCACTTGTAGGAAGTTTCGAGAGTCATCCAACCCCGACGTGGTCAGCGTCAGTGTTGAACTATCTCTCACCTCAATTTGTGTTCGGTTTCACTTGATCGGACCAGGATCAAGTTCAACTTCCCACATCAATTCCAATCAGTCAATTGTTTTATTCTTTTCTAATCTTGTTTCCTCTTGATATCCGCCACCTTGTGTTCCATAGTCACACAAGTCAACTAGTGTAATTAATCTAGTCATAGGCATATAGGGTCATGTATCCTAACCATATACCAAGTTCACTCGACTTATAATTATTCATACAATTCCTAGAGGTTTTACCTCCACTAGGTTATACATCGGTCTCATGCCGACTCACTCATCGCATTCCAATAATCGGTTTCATACCGAGTCACAATCATATATTTTGGAGCTTTCTACTTCTTCTATTTGCCATCTCCCACCGAAGCTACCAGATAGACCTACTTGAACTCTCAACCGGAGATAACAAGTTAGGCGTTTATGTGTTTAGTGTTCGCAATGTTTGCATAAATAATCGGAATTAGGATAAGAACACTCTATTTGTTCTCCCTTTCCTATTCGCCACATGAATGCGAACTAAAATATATATATATTCATACACATAATACATCACAATATTACCTCAAGTAATATAACACGGTCATAATACTTGTACCCTATGTACGGTAATAATTTAATCGCTCTACCCCCCTTAAAAATGATTACGCCCACGTAATCTACGAATGTATCATCGTGAAGTAATAAGTTCAAGATGTTCCATTCCAGTGGAATTATTCATGCATTGATGTGCTACATATTTATTACCCCTTTTCTATAGGGTCGGGCTTTAGTCCCTCAGGCTATACCGCCTGTCACGGTTAGGTGTGTGTGTATTCATATACGGTTTGATCGGGAGATGTAAACACATCATTGGTTTTTCCCAAACCTATTAGGTACGTCAACTCTAAGCAATATGGGCCCACTCGCTCCGCAAGCAGTATGCCCAACTACTTTATGGTTAGTCTACCCCTCTGAGGTAGTAGTTTCATGTCGGTTTCAACTCTACGTGACGGTGTTCTCTACATAGTCTTCCATGATTATAGGAATGGAGTAATTGATTTTGCTGTGTGGTCTCGTTCGTCACACACGCTTATCATTTCAATTTTCTATTTTATTTATTCTTCCTGTATTCTATACCTCTTCATGGTATATTCCCAAGAGTTCATGCCACCCTACCGAACTAACCTTCGGTGTAAGGGTTGTCGAGCTATGCTCTAGCACCTAATGCTCGTAGTAGTCGTGTCTAAAATATCAAGATGGGTCTGATATGCGCATCTAACTGGCGCCTCATGACTCCAAGTTATTTCCCTCTGGAATGAGTTCGTTCTTTGGGTACCTTATAGGTCCGCTTTTGCTAGTGTGAACTCGTATCCCTCGTGTGTTGGTACTTTAGTATTCACATATATGGTTCATCCCTTATCTCGATTAGGGGAATCCATTTGTTTATCTGATGTTCCACCTTCTGATTCTTACCAACATAATTCGGTTAACAGTTATTATAATGGTCGCTTGTTGCGCACCATGTACCAGTCGATTGGACGGTTATCCGCCGTTGCGGTAAGCTGGAGTATCTATCTAATCTCCAGCTTAGAGTATCTCTTGTAATGCTCGCTTTTGCCCTTCGTCTGTTGTAAACATACAATACGACTGTGGGTTTTAGCTTGGTATTCATTTTGTGTTCAACCCTAATTGGTACTAACATACTAACGTTTTATGGCTTGAGCATGTGGTTATTATTATTTGATGCGACATCATCGCAGCGCCCTCAGCACGTGGTATAACTCTCTCTCTGTGCCCCCCCTTTTGGGTAGCATCTATTATCACAAAGGTTTCTCTAGTATAACTTCCTTAGATACTACAATTCCTCTTCTCATTCATGGGTTCAACTTGCCATTACCATTAAATTGGCCTTAGTTTCCTCGTTTACTAAAATCCGTAAAACTTATGTTCTGACTCCTCCACTGTGGAGTTGCGACCTTATGTTACTTTATTATCAAGCTATCCTTGATTTTCCTAATCTTGCTAGTTTGACTGAGATCTCTCTCGTCATTACATGGTTTACCTAGTCAGGGTTCCATTCGCTGACTTAGACACAGAGTTGATTACCTCCTGGGTCCCTACACTACTCGTTTACAAACATGGGGTACCATACTGATACATTACTACTTACCCAACTAACTTAATGTGAGTTCTGTCAGGCCCACAAGCTCCTAGGAGTGCGGTCGTCCCATGTCTCGTTCAGTGCACTCGTAGCGTTCGTACCCGGTGATTATCGTACCCTTAGTCTCGGTAATTTATGTTTGAGTAACTATGCTGCCAATTCTTAACCTTTAATGTCAGAATGGCCTTAATCTTAGGTTCTATGGTTTCCTTTATTAATGTGTATTTCCTTTACTTTCTCTAAGATAGGTGTTTGCGACTTATCGCCCTAATTCTGGTTTCCACATGCTCGTCATCTGGTATTTGTGAGTGGGGATCAGTAGCTACTTGTTATCTCTCCCGTTCACTCCTAGGCTGTTAACGCCTTCGGATATGAGTTTTTTAGTATTCGAACCCTACCCAATCTATTGGGTTACACCCTATGGTGTTTCCGGACTCCATGATAAAGGTTGACACCTCGTGTTCCCCTGTCTTATGGTAGTCCCGTTAGTCTGATATTAATCAGTACTTGTAGTTCATCACCCTTGTTCCCCTAGTTTTGGGTCACTTTGGTGGTACTAAGGTATCCCTCCGTAGGCCTATGCCATACGATATTCAGACTCAATACTTATTCTGATAGTTAAATGATTGTTAGTCTTGTTATTTAATTTATTCCTCGTTGGTTCTAATACCTTCTCCTGAGGTTACAATTGGATACCCACAACTTAGTGGTTTCCGCTAATCATTCCTCTTCATTGTGTAGTCCTTACTCTTATTCAACTCATATTTCCTCCATCCTCTTTGAGGTAACGGTATCTTCCGTCATCAGGCAATTTTCACTTTTTAGTTTATATCCACTGCCCTCCATACGGGAGTCTAGCAGCATAATGGGTCAACAACACCTCCGGTGTGTGTGGTGCGGGCATTACATCGGCCCCTTTTATTGCACGTTCACATCTGTCTATTAATTATTATTATTATTATTATTGAAGTCCTGACTCGTATAGCTCACCTCTTGCCCTCTGGCAATGTTCAATGGTAGTGGTTTAACCACGAGTGTCGCGCACTCTCTAAATATGGTTATGCTGGTCCTGAAGACCCGTCACTCCCCACCGGTAATGATTGACGTGTAATGTCCATACCGGCATTGGGTTAGGTTTGTAGGCACTAATTATTGTTATTCTCATTTACTCCCCTTTTAATATTCTACTAGATGGTGTATTATTTTCAGGTTTAATGGTCAGACCGGCTAGGTCTTCCCGAGGTTTTATCGACCTCCAACCCAAGGGTTTCGTACCCTGCCTATCAGAAGGCTATGTCCCACTTCATTGCATTACGGACTCACGTAAAAGTTTAGTGCTTATTGATAACTGCCTGGACCACTCGGTCTTTTAGGGTTAGTTTACCGTTGCTGCACTTGCTGTAGCAAGTGCGCGAGGTAGGTTGAAATTTAATGCTTTGGTCAGTGTGGCACTTGCAGTGGCAAGTGCACCATGCAGACTGAGCCACCGGTACGGTGTGTCAGTGTCGTGCTATTCCCTAATCGGGTTCCTGTGCCAGTCAAAAGTTCTTACTCAAATTAATACAATCTCTCTCCCGCATTCGTTCCCATAAGTTTACCATGGTAGTAAGGTCTTACTCCCCTCTCGAGGCGTTGCATGATAGCAACTTAGCGAGTTCTTGGTCCTACAGTTCTCAGGATCTCCCTTCATGCACGTCAGGCCTTCATGAACCTTCAGTATTGCATGGATAGAGTTACTCGCTTCGGGTGAGACTTCTAAAAGGTCATCCATTCCGTCTGTTACATATCTCTTAAATCTCTTTTATTACTCGTCGTTTCTATCTCTTTTCCCCCAAGCGCACTAATCAGTGCTTTCCTGGATGTAAGATAGGGCTGCCCTGCTTATAGCAAGCTAGCCCCATTAGTCCTACGGGAATTATCTCCTTAACCTTGGTTTAGTATTCATCTGGTACTCGTTTGGTAGACATTATGTCACTACCAGGACCCCCGGTCCTAAACATTACATCAAAACACAAAATCTTATTTTCTACACTTAACATAGTTCTCATAACATCCACATCGGGTCTTCCCGATCAGGAGGGTTATCTCCGTGGTGTTCCTCTTTTCATTGTCTCACTAGCTAGTACTCTAGGTACGGGCTACGGCGGGTGGGATACCATTGTAAATTTCCCGGGATGTTCTCCCATCATGTGTGAGCGGTTCATACCGTCTTCACGTTACTTGGGGTTGCTGGACCTTCACCACCTTCCGCTGCTCCGCGTTCTTCCTTAGAACTGTTACCCTGACCTCTCTCTGACATAAGTCAAGAGGACGGGTTAGACCTCTACCCGGTCTAATACCGTAGTCTCGGTCATTTGTTATTGAAGTGCCTCCACGGCTATGGTTTGCAAGCTTTAAGCATTGCATCAACCCCGCAAGGACACGCATCCTCACAACGTTTCCCGTATTCCCAAAACCTATGCTCACTGTATAAATCCTACTATCTCTTGTCATCAGAGCGGTACTCCGCTCTGATACCACTTTTGTAACACCCCTACTCTAATCGGCTCCTAATCATTTTACTTATCATTATAATCGCAGCGGTAATCTCAACAATTGAACTACTGGTGTCACCATTCTTACTCGCCCATACGAGTAATAACGTGCTTACTGATAGATTCTTAAATACGAAACAACTTCCCACAGTGACAACAAGAGATAGATCTAACCTTCCCAAACCAATATAAAATACATTCACAGTGAGCATTCTAAGTATCCCAATCCTATACACGTTTCTAAGTTCGTATCAAAATGCAACAGTGCATATTTAAACAACTGTAATTAAACTACCCAGCGCGTCCCTCTCTTTGCCGACACCGGAAGCTGCATACCTGCAAAAATGGTTGTTTGTGGTATGGAATCAGCCCCTGCTGAGTATGTTACTACATGACTGTCATGCCCCTCGGACCCTCAGTTATTTGGTCGAGAGCATGCAATTCATTTTCATGCAAGTAGTTTAATGCTAAAACTGTAAAGCAACATATATATATATTGCAGTAAATTCAATTAACAAACAAGCCCCCGGCTTTACACATCGCATCATAACAAACCACTGAAAGCGTTACAACGCTTATATGAGTACAGAGACTCCATTCCAACAAACACTTAATAGTTCATAATTGAGTTCGGCGACTCACCCGACCAAAACAATCCACCATAACCCACACATGAGTACAGTGACTCGACACAACTAGTTCACAACACACAATATGAGCACAAAGGCTCGTTCAACAAATCCACCAACATACCACACATAACCACAAAGCACAACCAATGAACAACAAGGCTAAACAACGAGAATTATAAACGAGTATAATCTCTCATCTTTGGCATTCAAGCCCAAATAATGTTCGCCTAATGTACGAGTTAATATAGTCGTTCGTAATTGTTCAGTCATGTCTAATGACAACGCCTCGTTAGAACGACGTGTCTCTAAGTTACCCATCTCTTATGGCGGGTCACCCACGGCAATAGCCACTCCAGCGGTAGAGTCTCCGTCCTACGAACAATCTGTAGTTCGTTGGAAATTTATCCAGATACTTACGGCTACCACACGGTATCCTAGTATCGTTAATGGATCACAGTTCACAGCAAGAGCCACATCCTCTTGATAAACTTATCTATACCATCGCATCGCTTTACAATTTTTTTTCTAACACAGCAGACTAAGGTCGTAGTCCAATCCTGAGTATGTCGACTCGGGATCCAGTGCTAGATACGAGAGCGGCGTTAAAGAGGCCAATGCTCCGTATATAAGTCTCAGATATTTTATATATCTTATTATCCTAATGCTACAACGTTTTACTTACGTTCCTTATATTACACATATAAGATAGCATCATTGCCGCTAGTTCGTTTTATAATATGTTCATATATACGAACGGTACTGTTATCGCACAACAGTAACAATAATAAAGCAGCATTAATACGCAACTCAAGCATATTAATTCACACAAGCAGACATTCAATCTTATCACAGATTTTCACACAATGTCTGAACTGAGGAAATCCTCAGAGACAATCAAGCCACATAAATAACATACCGTTCACCCTGATGAGTATTACGGTGGAGTATGAACCAGCAAGTTCCTATGCTCCGTGTGTCGTCTCTAACAGTCTAAACAATACATAACGCTACTGATTAGCATCCCGTATAACAACATACTCTACGGTACCCCGTACCGTCACTAACAACTCCCGGTTAACCCCCCGTTATAAACTGTCAATGTTTGTCGGGTCTTCGGTTTAACTCGAGATTGAAAAAGTGTTATGTTACATGCGTAGTCTTGTCTTGTATATAGTATACTTATTGTTGAACTTGTTATCACATGTGACTTAACATACCCTTGTATGTCGTATAGTTTGTTTCCTTATTGCATGTATGATTCCTTGTCATGCACTATACGTCCCACCTTAGTATTTATTTTTCTAAGGTTTGTTTTTTTTTTAAGTTCCGTGTGGTATAATTTATATGTAAACAATACCTTGAATTATATAAATCCTTATTACCCCACGAATACTCTTAACATTAGAACTCCATATCCAATGTTTGTAATTGTTTTCCCTCTTTATCATATGTGATTTTAATTATGAAAATACATGGTCATTAAACCATATTATATTTTCCCACCATATCATATTTATTAATATTCATGTATTATGGAACTATTTCTTATATGGTAAGTCTTATAATATATATTCATTCTTTTTAATGAATACCTCTTATATTATAAATGTTATAACTCTTATAACATTAAAACCATATTATAAATTCCATTTTAAAATGTTAACATTTCCGAACAGCACCTATGTTCTTAAGTATTTACAAAATCCACCACATAATTAATGTATTGTCACATTATAGTTATATAACTTATATTATGACATTTAAGTCATTAAACCATTATAACCTATAGTTATTTGTTATAAAATACCAAATAGCCCCTTATATTTTCGGCTTTTAATATAAACCACTAAACTTCTAAAATCACAAATCAACCTCCATTATATTTCATTGTTACCCTTAACATATACCTTATATTATAACCCTTAAACCTTAAAATAATTATAACCTATATTTTTAAAGACTATAATTTCCGAACAGCCCCTAGGACTGTTTTAATTAAATTTCCACCACCAAACTTTATATTTACCAAATCTTCCCAATTTATAATACATAGTTTTCAAATTCCATTAAAACCATATATTATACAAATGTCTTTATAAAACCTTATATATAATTCCAAAAATCACCAAACTATACCAAAAGGTTATAAATATTATTCCTAACCTTATACTTCCTTTAAATCTCGGTTTTTCCACATAAGTTACCCATTTGTAACAATATCATGAAATACCTTATATTATACTTATATAATTCATATAAACTCCAAATTTAACCAAATCAACTTCTAAAAATTCCTAATAACCTAAGGTTTGTACTAAACTCCATTTAGTACCCCTAGTTTTCGGAAATCACACTTTAGCCCCATTTCTTATAAATCTTTTACAATTTAATACTTATCTTAATATAAGGTTGCATTAATTTCTAAAATTCTCCAAACTTGGTCAAAGTCTCCTATATAGTCAACTTTGACTTCTAATACCAAATTGGACCAAACTTTCGGTAATTACCAAACTCACCTATACTTTTCTATTTTTACAATTTTGACCCAAAACTTTATAAAATGTTATAATTTTTATTAAATTCATTTAAAAACCCTAAATTCTCTAAATTAAGCTCTCGGCCTAATATTTGTTAGTAATTACCGTTTGACCCCAATTTTAATTATAAGCATAAATAAACTAAATAAGCTTATAAACTTAAATTAAAATGGCCTAATGACATGGCCTTATTACAACCTTGAACTTGCAAAATAAATTACACAATAAATGTCTCAAAATATAGCATATATTCTCGGCCTCACTTTGATTTAATTATTTTTCCACATAATGTCATAATTTGACCATTATGTTAATTCAATCTCTTAAATGACTAGCTTAATTTATCTTAGTCATTTTTTTCCATTTTTAGGTCAATATGACCCATATTTATAAGTTCACTCTCGGCAATAATTATATATAAGCTTAGAAATTATAAAAATCATAAGTTTAAGGTGTTTATACCTTGATTTGCCCTTGTATGTACTCGGCCACTTGAAGGAAAATTCACCACATCATTTAGACATGTTTAATACACCAAAACAAGATATGGTTATACTCCAAGCTTGAGCTTAACCATAAGGAATAATTAATGTAAGATTTAAGGCAAAAATCACCTTAAAAATGCAAGGAGAGTTCAAGATGGGTTCGGCCGTTTTAGACACCACAAGGTGTTAGATTCACCATATAGACATAGGAAATAGCTAGATCACAACAAGCTGCCTTGTTATTAGGTTTTACCTTGGAAAAATGCCTTAAAGAAGGGTATTTCCTTTGGATCTCGGCCACCCTTGCTCCAAATGGCTAACCTACTGATTGAACATGTAAATATGAAGATTATGAGTGTGTAAACTCATAAAAATCAGAGGAAGAAAATCGGATGAAGAGTAGAGATCCTTAAGGTATGTTTTTACCTTAAAATGTAGGATTTGAAACCTTGGTCCCTATACTTGGTTCAGCCGAGTTTAGCTCTTGTTATACCTTAGAACACTGAGAATAAGCCATAGTAATTGATTAGCCACGAGATCCAAGTGTTGGTGGTGAAGAGATGAAGAAAAAGAGTCAAAAACAAGCCTTAAACCATTACTTAGAAGCTTAGAAGATGAATCTACCTTCCCAACTCAAGGAGCTCGGTTGAGAGGACTTGGAGGAGCTGCTTCACCGATTGGAATGCAGCTAGGAGAGAGAGAGTGATTGAATGGGTATTATTTGATTGAAAATGCACTTTAGATTAGTTTATTAATTATTAATGAAAGATGACTCACCAAGGGATAAGAATGAGCAAGGAAATCGTATAATGGAGTGGCTGGGTGGAGCTTACACGATTTTGAGCTGGAGGAGTCAAATAATGGAGCCTAAAGTGAGTGTATAGTTTAATCAAAAGCTAAAAGGTGGTCCTTATTTTAGGGAGTAATTGTTGGAGACTTGTTTATTGTGTGCAAGTGGCGAATTGGAGCCTCCTTAGCTTGTGGCTTCCGATTTCTTATGGTCCAAGGGGTCAACTTTGACCTCTTGACCATTCTTAGTCAATGTTGACTCATGTGGGCCCCCTTTTAGGGTTTTATTAATATTTTAATATTAAATTTGTAAAAATTTGTAAAATTTGGAATTAAATTCCTAATATGATATAATGTGATATAATATCATATTTAAAGGTGTTTATAACCTTTAATCCCACTAAAAACCAATTTAGAAGGCAATTTCACAAAAATGTGCTTTAAGGAGTTTTAGTGCACATTTTGTGTTGGAAGGTGTTTCTGAGCTTAGTTTTCTTTGATAACTGTTTTGTTGTGTTCCTTACTTCATTATAATACTTAGGAATCCACTTTGGATCCTATCTGAGGTCATACAATCTTTATGGTATCTTAAAGCACCTTTTTGGCTCTACTGATCTTAAGGCATGTCTTGCCTTGTTGAGATCTTTTAGATTGTTCCCCAATAATATTTAGATGTTTATTAACCATCTTAGATCATTATTAGATCATTTAATTAAGTTTTAAAAGTTAGGGGTATTTCAGTACTAGTTGGGGTCTTTGGCTGTTGGGCTGTTGGAGGCTCGACGGTGTCGAGGACGAGTGCGGCCGCTAAGGGACGCACATGTACTCGGGCTGCAGGGAGAGGGACGGAGTTGACTCAGTCTGAGCTGCAGCCTGGCATTCGACCGAGGCATTTGGGCCACGGGAATGTGAGTCAGTGAAGGAACTTGTCGTTGGGAGGTTTAAGTCCACTCTTGACTCTCGCTTGTGGCTAAGTGGATGGTTGCTCCATCTGCACTGAGTAAAAGGCTGGTTGGGTCTTTGACCCAACGCCGGTGATGCCTAATTGGTCTCTTGACCTAATCCGTTTATAGGGAAAATTACATCGCCCACCCATGACGTTTGGCGAAATTACACAGCCCACCCACGTGGTTTCAAAAATTACTTTGCCCACCCATGTGGTTTCCACAATTTTACATCCAGCAACTTTTCTAATATTTGATCAACTTAAAAGATGGTTAAATGTTATCCAAATTTGATGAAACTTTACATGGACAATATTAAAGTGTTATATTTTGGTAAAACGTGAAATTCAACGTTTTTTAAGCTCATATATGATCCATGGGACCCGATGAACGTGTCTCATGTTTCATTGGGTCCCATAGGTCATATATGACCTTAAAAAACTTTAGATTTGGCATTGAACAAAAATATAACACCTTAGCATCGTTCATGTAAAGTTTCATCAAATTTGAATATCATTTAACCATCTTTTAAGTTGATCAAATATTAGAAAAGTTGTTGGATGTAAAATTGTGGAAACCACATGGGTGGGCAAAATAATTTTTGAAACCTCGTGGGTGGGCTATGTAATTTCGCCAAACGTCATGGGTGGGCGATGTAATTTTCCCTTTTTAATATTTAATGATATTTAATTTTTAAAAAAAAATCTAGTTTTTTTACATTTTTATAAAAAAATTTAATTTTTATAATTTTTTTATAATTTTTATAATTTTTCTGTATTTTGATATTTTTATTAATTTTTCTTAATTTTTAACACTTAGGGGCATATTGTGAACTTTAAAAGTAATTTGTTAACTAGTAGGGGTATTTTTGTTTTTTCCATCTATAGTGACATTTCATGGACTTTTCAGAAAATATAGTGGCATTTCGTGACTTTCTTTTTTTTGGTGTCATTTCATGAATTAGCCAAAAATATAGTGGCATTTCATGAAATTTCCCATTGTTTTTTTATTTGTATTATTGAATATGTCAGAAACGTTTATAATCATTTAATTACATAAACTATAAGATAATTATCACTATTTAAAAAAATAGGTCCCCAAAAAATTGAGGCCCCTTAAATTGGGGGTCCTGTTCCATGTCACGGGTGAACGTGCTTAGAGCCACCCTGATGGCAGGATGCGGGCCAAGCGTGAAATGCTTTGGGCTCCGTTCGGTGAGGGCATGTTTGTGGCATGTCTGTGGTAGTTTTGAGAGTGGTCCCACGTGGGTCCCACGTGGGTCCTACCTTCTACTCCAATAATATACTGACACATATAAAACAACCACAAAACAGCCAGACCAAAACAACCACAAAACAACCATGCCGAACGCAGCCTTGATATATGCGTTGCAGGCTTGAGCATCGGGTAGAAGTCAAGGAGATGGCAACATCCGTCTGCGTGCATGCCACAGTAGAGGAAAAGATCTTTTTCATCATGACCCAAGAGTCGTGTGCGGTGAGGGGAATCTTCTCCTACACTGCATGACAGAAGAAATGATTACCCACATTTTCTAGTCATACGGGTTGGTACTAGATGAGTGTTCGTATTGGTCAATGAGTAGCATACCAACGTAGGGACTAGTGGTGGACCCATAAATTTTATTTAGGGGGATAAAAAAATTTTGACACTATTATTCTTAAAATATTAGGTTATTTTGTATTTTTTAAAAAAATAAAAACATTTAATAAATTTTTAAAAGTTTCGAGCCGCTGGTAGGGAGTAGAACAGTCGCATAATAGAGTCAAGCCAAGCCATCCTAGTTTCAAATGTAGGGACACAAGCTCTAATAATAAGTTTTGTTTTTAGGAAAAAGAAAAGTAGACAGCTGTAAGCTGGTAACCATTCAAAGAGTCACGCGCGTTTATGTATAAGAAACACAACACGATATACCTCCCCGAATGACCCATCCTACTACTTGCACCGACTCCTCTTATGATGGGACAGATTAATGTTTAGCAAGTAGAAACTGCAGATATTTCCGTTTTAGGGGGGAGGTTCATGTGATAGCTCTAAAAGATCGTCCTAATTTAATTGTGATTTAGATATAACTTTTTGTCTTAAAGATAAATCCAAGAGACGAGATAGAGAAATTGTGACAACTATGAACCACCCCTAAACATCAGTAATATATTAGTTAAACTTGTTTTATTTTCATACTCTTTGTCTTAAAAGGAACTTTATATCTCTCTACTAGCTTGTTACATTAAAAAAAGTTAGAAAAGATATTTAGGATAACTCCTAACTAGTGCTTAATTATTGTTCATATGAAACTTCTGCCTCGTCATGAAGTATGTTTTTGCTAAGATGGAGCTTTTGTGACATCAATAGTTTTGATCATGATACCTAAATTTTGGAAGTCTTAAAACACCTGCAATGATGAAAATTCAATACAATTTTTCAGGGGAAGCAAACAGATACACATTGGCAAGAAGAGAAATGCATAACCAACGGTATTATTAGACTATATATGATTGTTGTAGCCATATATAATCCCTATTTCCTTTCGACGATAAAGTGTCTCATAATCTTTTTTTTTATAATTACGGTAATAGGTAGATTTGAACCCAGAACTTTTAGTTCCTATATACCATTACCACCCCTACCGACCAAGCCATAAGGGTTTGTCAAGTGTCTCAGTCTCTATGCAACTACCAAGCTGAACATTAGGGTTTAGCGTCATGATAGGACATCTTTTGACTATCGAGCCAACTACTTAGCTAGTCAAGAGTTGAATCTTTTTTAACCTCATTCGTCAAGCTCTCAACTTACTCTTATTCTCTTGCGGAGCTTCACCCAAGTTATTAATTTGCACCGTCCATTGGTGAAGCAAGCACCCAATTGCACAAACTTCAAGCTCAGCATCAAATTATTATGATCGACGTCTTTCCCAACCTGATAGACTTTCTCCTAGTTTACAATGATATCTTCACTCAAACTACTTGCAAGATGATTCAATTCAGGGTCAACTAGCAAAGCGACTACTTATACTGAACACCACTCAGTAGTAGTTGCCCAAAGGAGCTAACTTTGAAGGGAGCCATAACTAAGCACTAGGATTTATTTATCATTAATTAAAGGACTATAAATACTGTTAATTACGTCGTGATAATGGACTGCGCATCACCCTTATCCGTATACGTACAATAGAAAGATATAGTGAAGTATCTTGGAGATAATAAGTAATTTTTCTTTCAAAAAACAGGAAATAATTAGTAAAGTGAAACACTGTGCAACTTTTAATAAATCATTGGGAAAATATAGTAATAAACACGAGGAAACACACTTGATTATTGTGAATTAATGTACACTAACTTAATGGTGATATGATATCTTAAGTTTATTCGACAGAGAGAATGAAAACTGAAACACTCTCCTCTTTTAATGAGCCATAAAGGTAATTAATTTAAGGTATTATACGCATGTCGATCGACTTTCAGACGCAATTGGTACATTAATACTATCAATCAGTATTAAAGGGACAACTGCGTGTGCCTAACAAATCAAAGTGTGACTGTGTGAAACTTAATTTAGAACTGAATTTAGGGATTAGCCGCAATTATCCCGATCAAGCACTAATCTATAAAGAGACAAAAGGGGATACATACACTGTATGCGTCACATTTAGGGATATGGTCATCCTCAATGGATAATGGAGTGGCCCAGAGTCAACACGGAGTCTCCCGCATACAAACAAGAAAGGAAATGGGGAAGTGGATTGAGGATTAATGGTGGTCACGGGTCCGGTTCCACCGGTTCCGGAAAATGTGTATTCGTATTCGGAACTGGTCTTGGTGATTCCGGTTCTGAAATCTGGATTCGCTTCGGATTCGGTCAAAAAACCGGTTCCGGTCGGTTCCGGTTCCGACCGGTTCCGGAAAGATTCGCTAGGCTCCAGTTGCTTCGTTTTAGCTCCGATTTGAGATCCGTTTGAGCCCACACATTGCTCTTTTCATCCACTTTACTCCTAGATATCTAGATAGGTTATTCTTCAAGTTTATAATCTTAAATGTGTAAGAAACAAAGACTTAGGAATTTCTATTGAATTTACACAAAATAAGGAATAAAGAGAATTTTATTATATGATTCACTGCCTCATTAAAACCTTATTAGGTAAAAAATCATTGGGAAAACCCTAATAAGGAAAAAGAGTACAGCTACTAAGAGGTTACATTTTAAAAACCCAACGGTAACTTCAACCAGTTCTGGGGCGATTCCGGTTCCGGTTCTAGTTCCCGGTTCCGAATCCGGCGACGGTTCCAGGCGGTTCCGGTTCCGGGCCCGGTTCGGACCCGAATCTCAAAACATGTATTCGTATTCAGAACCGGCTGAGGCGGTTCGGTTCCGGTTCCTACCGGTTCTCGGCCGGTTCCGGTTCCAATCAGTTCCGGGTAGAACCGCTGGTTCCGGGTAGAACCGGACCCGATGGCCACCATTAATTTATACTCCATATATTATTAATATTAAACATTTGGGAATTTTCACCAGATACCCCTGAGGTTTGACCGAATTTCACCAAATACCCCTGCCTTTTCAGAATTACTATGAGATACCCCTGAGATTTGGTTTTTAATACGATATACCCTTCCGTCTATTTTCTCAGTAAACGTCCGTTAACTTTTACAATTCTTCCCAAATTACCCTTAATCCTACTTTTCATGAGATACCCCTACATATTTGTAACAGCTACTTTCACCAGATACCCCTGTAACAGATAATTTTACCAGATACCCCTGCATGTTTCAAACGGCTGGTTTCACTAGATACCCCTGTAACAGAAAATTTTACCAGATACCCCTACAACATAAAACAGCTAGTTTTAGCCTATAAATCAGAAAAAACACAACATTTTGACATTGTAGTATTCATAATAAGACAATGTCTTACCTCACAATCAAGTTACTCGGTCAGTGCTGCTGTTGAAGATAGAAGATGCAATTGTGGAAGAGAAGTTGAAGTCCTTGTTTAAAGAAAAAAGACTTCATCTGGAAGATTTTACTACAAATGCCTAGATTGCAATAGATGGATATATTGGGCAACTGTAACCTATTGGTAGTGGTCATTTTCTAATTATCGATCTGGTTGATAAGGGTAAGAAAAACAATCATGATTAGGCACCTTAAGAGACAACAATAAGCATTTAACTTGTCAGAGGAAATGCATTTACATAGTTCCAACAACTAATATTTCAGCTTGCACTTGCACTATATCCAAAAAGATACTACTTTCTTCACTTCACACTATATCCAAAAAGAAACAAGTACCTTCCCCATTTCACAATATGTTCAAAAAGAGACTACTATCCCACTTCACACTTCATCCAAAAAGAGACTATTTTCTCACCAAAATGCAACAGCATTGTAGTATCTATCAGAATTTAAAATGTCA
The DNA here is from genome assembly GCA_023374045.1 of Limonium bicolor. Taxonomy (NCBI): domain Eukaryota; kingdom Viridiplantae; phylum Streptophyta; class Magnoliopsida; order Caryophyllales; family Plumbaginaceae; genus Limonium; species Limonium bicolor. The sequence goes on from JAIOTZ010000980.1 coordinate 24,162, forward strand.
AAAACAAAAAAGAAGTGGAATCTGTGTGAATTTACGGCTGACGTGGTGCACCAGCTGATGATGAAGTCTCTACGTTAGGGATAGCTCCACGAGCTTGCTCTATGTGCTCCCTAGCAGTTGGTCCTCCCTTACATGTCCTCTTGTTATAACCAAATTGCAAACAGGTTGTGCATCTTGACATACCTGACCTCTTGCTTGCTGGTCCCTCCCATTCTTTCATTCTTCTATTTCTAGAAGGCCTTCCAATTCACCTTTTCAGCACTGGAGGTAGAACTTTAGGATAATCTTCAACCGCCCAATACCGTTGATCAGATACCGACTCCAATTTTATAAGTGTTATATTATCCTATAGTTCTTGACAGAATAAATCTCATCCACATATTCCCGGGGCTCCTCACCAGAATCAAGAATTGCCCTTACCATATGCTTACAAGGGATGTCAGATATTTGTCATGCTCCACAAAGGCACTCTTTTCGATTCAAATCCATCATCACTACATCATCAAAGTCTTTCACCTCAAACATTCCTCTACCAGATGGATGGGAGATACAAAACCTACTCCTTCTCACAATCTTCTACAATTTCTTCATATTTTAGGGCAGATGTCATCCTCTGACAAGTAAAACGCTTATTGTTGTCTCTTAGGGTGCCTAATCATGATCGTTTTTCTTACCCCTGTCAACCAGATCGATAATTAGAAAATGACAACTACCAATAGGTTACAGTTGCCCAATATATCCATCTATTGCAATCTAGGCATTTGTAGTAAATTCTTCCAATTGAAGTCTTTTTTCTTTAAACAAGGACTTCAGCTTCTCTTCCACAATTGCATCTTCTATCTTCAACAGCAGCACTGATCGAGTAACTTGATTGTGAGGAAGACATTGTCTTATTATGAAAACTACAATGTCAAAATGTTGTGTTTTTTCTGATTTATAGGCTAAAACTAGTTGTTTATGTTGCAGGGGTATCTGGTAAAATTTTCCGTTACATGGGTATCTAGTGAAACCAACCGTTTGAAACATGCAGGGGTATCTGATAAAATTATCCGTTACAGGGGTATCTAGTGAAACTAGGCGTTTGAAACATGCAGGGGTATTTAGTGAAAGTATCCGTTACAAATATGTAGGGGTATCTCATGAAAAATGGGATTAAGGGTAATTTGGGAAGAAATTGTAAAAGTTAACGGACGTTTACTGAGAAAATAGATGGAAGGGTATTTCGTATTAAAAACCAAATCTCAGGGGTATCTCATAGTAATTCTGAAAAGGTAGGGGTATTTGGTGAAATTCGGTCAAACCTCAGGGGTATCTGGTGAAAATTCCCTAAACATTTTTAAGGTAAAATCCAAACAAAGGTGTCTTGACTCTTGACAGCTCTCTTAGATATCGATCATGTAGCTAGCTAGCACAGCACCCCATCCACACACACCTGTGCCATCCATGCAATTATCAAATGGTGTGGTGTATTGTGGCTCAAGATCTCTCACCCACAAACCCGTTTGGATCAGCCGACCACGTGTGAGTAGCGTATAAGCGCTCCATCAATCATCCTCCTCCTATTTTTAATCGATGATTAATTTCATTTCACATCATTTTCAACACTACAAACAAAAAGTTATTTTGACTATCGATGAATTGCTATTACACATGTTAGCATCTAAATTAAGAACTTGCTACTGATTTTTTGAAATACCCCAAACTTAGATATGGTGTTTAAATGATAAACTAAGATATAAGGAGGCTAAATAATACCTTAGAAACATTAAGAAACATTTCTAATCAAAGAAAATATAAGGAAACACCAAAAGAGCAGTTTAAGCAAAAACATGCTCTAAGCTTGGAGAGACTTGGGAGAGTACCCAAATATTGTTCTAAGACCTTAGTAATATCCTAATGGTAATTTTAAATCAATTACCAAAGAAGAAAACCAAGCTTGAAAACAAGTTAAAACACAAATGTGCTTTAAGGAGTCTTAAAGCACGTTTTTGAAAAATGTCTTGTAAATGGGTTTTGAATGGCTAAATGTCCATCATATACTTTAATTAACATGTGTACTATATAGTATCACATTGTAAGTCTATATCAATGGGAAATCAAAAATTTCACACAATGTGCCTTGTTTTGTGAATAGTAAATTAATTAAGCTAGTTTATAACATAAGGACAATATAAGTGAGATATTTGGTCAACAAAGACTTAAGTACCCCTTGTTACTAATGGGGCCGGTTTCTTATAAGGTGAGTCACCACCTTCATGACTCATTAAGCAAATAAAGATTTGTAAAGCAAAAGTACTATTCACCTTTTAACATAAATATCACACTTTAGTGGTTCTCTCTCCTCACTTCTTCATTCTCCTTTGTTTCCCACGGTTTTCTTGCTCTCTCTCCCTTCTCCATTAACGTGAAGCATACCTTCATGCTAGCTTCATCTAGCCTTGCACACAACTCACTCAATTTAGCTCCAAAACCAAAACAAATTACATATTCTCCTTAGTTAGCTCAAGCTCTCTTTATCTTTTCAAAACTTCAAGAGCTTCATTTTGGCCAAGTCAAACCACCATCAGAGGAGGAAATTCAAGTTTGGAGACCATTGGCTTCTCCATTCTCTTAAGGTAAAGAAAGTGTAAGAAATCTAGGTTTCCATCATTTTCTTCCTTGTCCGAAAATTTGCACTCATGGAACTCCATGTTTATGCCTTGTTCTAGCTTGTTTTCTACTCTTCAAAGGATTGAGGAGGTCCTTTGCTTCATATCCAAGCTTGTCTTGAGAAACCAAGGTAAAACAATCACCTTAATACCTTAAAGCACATTTTTTAACCTAGGGTTTGTTCCTTAGGGTTAATGTATTATCTAGTACTCATTGGAGTCATTGGATATTGGTTAGAACATTGGCAAGGAGATATATATTGGTGACCGAGATTGAGCAAGGAAGAAAGCTTTTAAAGTTGTAAGAAGAACAAGACAAACAAAATTACTTTACGGTGTTTTATTGTTTAAGGGAATGGGATTTAGATATGTGATGAGTCTAGTAGAGAGTTTACATTAGAAAAGGGTCATATATGACCTAGGAGAAACAATGACTATACTTGTGAACTTGTGACTAAGGAGCAAATGAGAAAAAGAGATAGTTTAAGAACATCAAGGTGAATTACAAGAAGCATTTTATTTCAATGGGAGCCTTGTTGTGTGTATTCGCAGGTTGAAGGCAAATATATGTGGAAATTCAGTGGTTAAGATTATTGTCATTTAAGGGCCTAAGTGCCAAGCATTTAAGTTTATGCACTATAAGATGATGTGGTGTAGTTTTGGTGTAAATTGTGTGTTAAGGTGTTGTGATGAGAATTTGAGTGGTATTGGTTGTTTGATGGAGAAAAACCAAGTGTTAGGATGTATTATATACCAGAGAACCCATGGCAAAATTTAAAGGAGAACTTAAGTGTTTGAGATGTTCTAAGGGAATTTAATGACTAAGTACTAGGTTGTTCTAGAGGTTGTATTGATGAAAAAGGGTGAGATTAAGGTGTTCTAATGACTTATAATGACTTAGGTATCACCATGAAGGATTTAGGAATCAAGAGAATGTATTTGAGTATTTAGGACTTAGGCAAATGTTGGTAAACAACTAGGAACGAAATAATGTGTTGATGGATGGAAGTTTAAGTTTGTGAAGGAACTTTAAGTAAAGGCATAAAAGAATTTTAGATGGTGAAAGATGCTTGGGAGATGATGTTATAGTGGTGAGGAAAACATTTGGCATAGTGGTTACATTAGGTATGAACCACCACCTAGAAACCTAGTGGAAAACATTACAAGTGTTAGCATTATTACAAGGAAAATGCATAATGACTAAGGTGAATCTTGGTGAATGATTTAATGTGTTTAGAGGAGGGCTTAAGGTGTATTTGAGGTGCCCAAATGAGGTTATAACATATTAGGATATATGAGGAGAAGTTTGGAGTTAAAAGAGAATTTAAAAACAAGGTTCTGGAGCCGATCGACCTTAGGACCGGACCTACAAGGTCGGTCGAGCTCAAATTACACTACCGGAGAAAGTTTCTGGAATCGACCGAACATAGGACCGGACTTACAAGTTCGGTCGGGCATGTATTTTGTGAAGGAATTAAGTCTCTGGAATGGACCGACCTTGGGACCGGACTTGCAAGGCCGGTCATGCCAAGAATTTTGTACGGTAATAAGTCTCTGGAATCGACCGAACATGGGACCGGACTTGGCAAGTTCGGTCGAGCTTAAATTTCCCTCGGGGAAACTCTCGGAAATGGACCGACCTTGGGACCGGACTTGCAAGGTCGGTCGGGGTAGAATTTTCAAACGGTAAAGTGTTCTGGAATGGACCGACCTTAGGTAAGGTCGGTCGGAAGTTCAGTCGAGCCTAAAAATAAAAAAAAAAGAAATTTTGAATTCTAAGAATGGCAATGGGTGATAAGGTATACCTTTGGTAGGGTGGTAATGATTAGGACCCTAAGAACGTGAGGGATTAAGTTAAGTTAAGTATAAATATTAATGTTTAAAGTTAAGTTTGTAAGCTAAGTGGCAAAGACTTAAGAGGGTATTGAATGGGAATCTTTAGGGACTAAGTGAGTTAAGTAAGGTACAAATAACTAATGACCTAAAAATGAACCAATGTTTTAGGTTTGTGAATTGGGACCCCGAAGAAGGTTAATCAAACAACGATCGACGGTGAACGGTACAATCCTTCTTGTGACCTGCTTGCTAACGAGGTGTCCCTCGGCTTGTGTGCTATCTGTTTAATTGCTATGACTAAAACAAGATAAAGCATGCAACCGGTTATATTTGTTCTCGTTGTGTACGTGTTATATTTACACTAACCCGCGAGACTTGAGATTGTTACTAACCAAGTTTAGTACATACTGAGTTAAGAATAAGAATTAAGTTTGATGGTTGTTGGTTAATGCCCGTTAAGGCTTAGCTAGCACATGGTGATTAAGATGTCTACTAACTGGAACTTGAGTGAGGAAACCCGGGACCGATCTCCGGTCATGCATGCTAAGGAAAAAGGGGGACGGTATCTGAATCAGATCCGCCCTCCGCTTAAGGACTTGTCTTCGGACTTGTAGCCTAGGGCCGGTTGCCGGCTCAGCTACGCTGGGCTCCCGTCCAGAGTAGGTGGCATTAAGATGGTGCGGTGGGATCACCTAAATCCCAGGCTCGAATTAAACTACAACCATTCCCTTCCAGGAACGGTTTGTATACTGAGAATGAGTTAAGATTGAGATTAAGGTAAGGAACTGAGATTAAGGAAATGAGGACTAAGGAGGGGGTTACTAACCCACTTGATAAGGGAACGCTTGAGTCGTTCATTGTTTGTGAACTATACATGTTCATCTGTGGTATTGTTATTGCACTTCATATTATGCTTGTGTATGTAATCAATTTTCATGCTATCGACAATTAGTCGTCGTAGCCCCGTTAGCTTGGGGGCCATGAGAGGGTGTACCAGCATTCGTGCTGACCCCCTTGGGGGCTATTTTTACACTTGCAGGTAAGAGACCCATGAGGACGCACTACGAGAGTAGGAGCGGTTAGACTTAGGGTGGGATGTTTATTTTGAGTTCGGGTTGCGCCTGTGCACCCGACTGTTTATATTTAAACTGATGTAAGGTTGTGATTATGATTTAGCTACTTGTACTCGGTTGGTTATGGTATTTTGGATGGTGATGCTTTTGGGTTGGACAGTTATTTTGGATAAGTATTTTGGTTAAGTATTGTAAATGTTAAAGCCGGTATATTCTAACGATCAGACCGTGGCAAGGTCCAGGTGTTTATTATCTCCGCTGCGATGTATTCGATTAAGGGTTTAGTTTTACGATAACCACGATTGGCTTTGGATGGGGTGTTACATTTTTAATGTTATTGACAAAGTGGTTAATATTGTGCTACAGAAACAACAATGATAGCTAAATTTTGTAACCAGTTTCCAAATGGATGTCACCTTATAGGATTGCTACCATTAGGGTTTCGAAAAATAATAAAGTTTTAACAATTTAAATTAGTTGAAATTATACAAAATTATACATCTATTTAAATATAATATTATAAAAAGTTACAAAAAAGCAATATATTATCTAGAAGTTTTAATTTTCATAAAATGATATATATATACTCTCTCATGTTCTCAATACTTGATTTTCTAGCTTTAGGCACAAGAATTAGGGAGGAAAAAGTTATACTATGTTGCCCTTACATTTGCATTGGGAATTGAAATAATTTAAAAAGTAGAGTTATGAAATAAAAGATGAGGGGTAAAATTAGAAAGTAGATGACAAATATGATAATATGATTTTAATAAAATATGTAACTATATAGTATATTATCTTTTTATATAATTTCTGACATATGAAATATTTTTAAATGATATATATATATATATGATATATATATGTTATTTTAATTTTTTATAATTTTAAGTCAACATATACTTAAACTTTTATTATTTTTGTTATTTTGATCGCATTAAATTAATTTTTTAATATTATGAAAATTAAAATATTAATACGACGATATATCTATGTAACACCCCTCCCGGTAATCGCGTAATAATCTCTCACGTAGCAATAATAAACACGTCTCACAGCGGAAGGAAAAACGATAAAGAAAACTCACACGGGTGTCACTTGTCATCCCTCAACCATGCGAGTGATGAAGCAATACAAAATACAATAATAGAACAACGACAATAAATAAACTCCGCGGTGATAACGAGATACCGCCTATACAACAGTCTAAATCCCAAAAGTATATCAACAACAGTGAGCATCTAACCGTATCCCGAATAAGTACAACATCATCACGAGTAAATTAAACGTCTATCCTAGTACAGTAAGAAGTCTTGTGCGGTAATCAAAAAGCAAAAGCCCTAACTACCCGGGTCCCGCACTTCGGCTTCGTCAGTAATCATCAACCTGCAAAAAGCCGTGTAGGCTCAGCGATAAACGCTGAGTATGCTAGGTTTGGACCCTAGTGGTCACTTAAGTCGTTATTAACCGTCTTTGTATTAGATTCATTTCATGCTTTGCCGGTTTACAGTTTATATTAAAAGCTGTAAAAACGTAACTAAACACACAATATTCATTACAGTTAACACACATCATTACATATACCATTAGATAATAAAGTCGGAGGCGGTAATACGCGCAACGCTTATAACAATCATTACATATCATATCAGTCGGCCCCCCGGGCCCTCACATGACGTTGTAATTTTGTTAGCACTGTCAGGTGTCAAGTTAGGACAACCCGAAATAACTCACATGGACGGTAGTCCCACGTACACACAAGGTGCTCATAATGCCAAGGATCAAGAGATCCAGGGCTTCCACTTTGCCTTTTTAAAGGCGTCCATAAATGGCTAAGAGCCTGGTGCCAACAGTAGCACACTCTGTCTGACGATCTATGTAGGTTCATCAGGATTTCACAAGAGTAGACCCGATCCGGGTGTTAACTCTAGAGATCTCTATGCGCAACCAGTAGTCGATGGCTATCTGGGTTTATGTATATCATCACACTCGTTCACACTCCAACACTTGATTTAGTTAATCAGTTACCCAAGTACAGATTTAGGTATGGAGAATTCACTTATTGCTTGGCTGCCTCGTGGGTCTTACGCATGCCTAGAAGTAATCTAGGTCGTATTCATGTTCGAGTCCAAGCTCTAGAGACCGACGATGTCGTATCTCGTTCCTAAGTATTTTACTTAGGTTATAATTTACATAATTTATAACACTTGGAGTATTATATCAGATAACGGCAGTCACAACACAATGCTCGTATATGTATGTTTATATAAGTCGACGTAATATTAGCCCGATGAACATTCGCGCATAATAATTAAATGCGAGTAAACAACAGATAACACCGATCATTCCATGCATACGTTCATATCACATAAGCAGTTAAAACACATCAAGAAAACATCTGAGCCGAGGAAATCCTCAGGGCATCTCAGATCAAACCATCCACATACCGTTCACCTTAGACCTAGGATGCGCACAACCCTATGCTCGTCGGGTGCCTCCGTCTGAAGTACGATCTAGAAATACGAAGAACACTAGAAGTCAATCCACATGACTAACTGACTCGGTATTCCCGAATAACGTTAGTAATCCCGATATTACATTCCCGGATTTCAACAGTTATTTGTTAAGGTATCGTTATACAAAGCTCTTTACTTCGTAGTACGTATTAATACTCGGCTTTAACTAAAGAGTCAGTTCTTATAAAAATGTCTTAGTTAGCGTTTTCGAACTTTGGAACTTATATTAATCCAATCCATATTATTTCTAAGTGTAAAGTATATACTTATTTTCGTACCTTTCGTATATAATTAAACTAATTCGGTCACATGCATAACTACATGTGTTATAACCTATGGTTGCATGTCATGCAACATTAGTTTATATTTCATATTATATCACTATTCTTTATTATACATTGTATTATACAATCCATTGCTCATTATAACATGTTATATATATGTATATATTGATTTGGAATTTCATGACTTTGTGGCATATAATTATACTAATGAGATAACATTAATCATTTATTATTGCATGGTTTAAAACCATAGTATATACATATATATAATAGCGCACGGTTATATATATATATGTGTATTTGTTTTATGAAATATAAAACCTTATATTATGTGGATGTTATTTCTTATTCTAGATTCATTTAATCACATCAATATCATTTAATAAATATAGTATTTTATATCATTGTAACCATAGTCTAAAAATTCATTTTTGTATAAATATTCATGCGCTACAGCACAATAGATTATAAAGTATGTTTGACCACTTAAAATTATACAATGTTACATTCATGTAATTATACAATGATACACTATGCCATTATATCTTATAATATGATATTTTATATTTCATTTAACTTCATAATATATAGTTTTAGAAACTATATTTATTTACCGAGAAGGCACTTATGTCATAACTCATTATTTCATCATTTTCCCATAGTTGCTATTTAACACAAAAACACCACATATTTTATACATGTTATAAGTACCATATATAATAACATTCCAACCTTATAATAGAATATAACCTATAGTTTTATAAAATCTCTAATTATCGCGAGAGGCCCTTAAGTTATAAACTCTATTTTTCTCAATTCCCATACTTTCTATTTATTACAAATACACCACTTATTTTATAACATGTCATGTTCATCATACATTATATCATTTAAACATTATAACAATGATAACATATGGTTTTATAATTTCGAAAATTGCGAATAGACCCTAGGGTCTGTTTTGATTTTATTTTCAGCACACACCTACTTTACATAACTACAATCTTACCACATATATTATGATATGTCACAAGTAGCTTATATTATATCATATTAACATTTATAATTTGTATAACCTTTAGTTTTATGTTGCCTAAATTCGAACAGACCCCTAGGTCTTATTAAAATCTGGTTTCAGCCCAGATTTTCCCTTTATTTACATATTGACCACCGTTTATATCATATGCTTCCTAATGTCATTAAAACCATATGTTATACACTTTTCTTTGTAAAATCATTTATATAACTCCAAAAATTCCCAAACTTTATAATAATGATATAAACTGTTATATTAACTATCCTAACCCTTAACTTTCGGTAATTTACACATTCACCCCATAAATTCCATAAATTTCATTTCTAACTTATAATATGACTATATGATCATAATTTTATTATTTATGTTGCTAGTTTTGGTCAAGGCTCCTAATATGGTCAATATTGACCTATTAACTACCATTTTGACCACAGTTTTATTTATTACAGTTTTGACCCATAACTTTCTAGAAAATTACATTTTTGCCACCAAACTTTATTAAACTTTATAAAATTCATAAAATAAGCTTTTAATGCCCAATTTTTGGCTATAACCTATGGTTAGCCTCTAAAATTTATTTTAATTACCAAGCAACCCAGAATATTTCGGTAATATTTATTATTACCTTAAAATCATTTTTAAATTTAATATACATAAAATTAAATGGCCTAAAGTGCATGGCCTTATTACAACATTTAACATAGAATAAATGTTACATATAAATGTCACAAATATACCATAGGGTTATGGTTTATAGTATAGTTTTTTTCCTAATGTTTCTAAGATCATATTTTAGTCATTTAATAATTCCCTATGACATTATATGTCACTTAAACCTTAAGTTTCCAACCAGAAATATTATACAACATTATAATATATAGTTAACTCATTTTTGGCCTTGTATGTTCTCGGCTTTCATTATAGAGTAACATAATGATATAAAAACTATATAATAAGTAGGTTTAGCATACTTACTTTGTTTTTAAGTAGATAAAATCAGCCAAATCCCTTCCAAAGCTCGCGGCTAGTTTAACAAAAAACCTAAGTTAGGTTTTGAACTTAAATCAACATATAAGCTTTATTAATATAGCATTTAGATGATAAATTTCCTTACTTTGCTATCTTTTCTCTTAGGCTTTATTTCTACATGTTTTTGCAGAATTTTCCCCAAGGTTCCAGCACATGTACGCCAGCATTTTGCAAGGGAAAACATGTGTGTTAGGCTTGTGGCAAATATAGCTAGTTAAGACATAATATAAGCTTATGTGTCATAATCTTTACCTTGGTAGGTTGGTCCTTGTATAGGCTGTCTCGCCTGAATTTTTTTGAGACAAAATCAAGTGTCAAAATACCACTCAACCATGGTATGTAACCGGAAGAACAAGGTGGGTAATGGGTGTTGATTTCCTTACTGAAACTAGTCAAGGTAGAGTTTCTTTGGCTTGATCTTACTTCTCCTTCAAAGTATGAATATCTAGACTGAGTGATCATGAAAAGAGCAAGGAAACAAGCTTATAAGCCATGGGTACTGCTTCGGAAATGAGAAGAATCAAGGGAGGTAAGTTAGTACATGTTTATACCTTAAGCTTTTCCTTAGGCAACTTCCTTTCTCCACTGATTTTTCCACAGTAAAGAACCTCAACTTCCAGCACCAACTTGTTCTAAGAGGCTGGATGAAAATGGGATTGAGTGAGCTTAATGAAAAGAGGGAGGAAAGGTGAACAAAATGAGCAAAACATGCCTAGAGACCTTACCTAGATCAGTGGAAATTCTCCTTTGCAGACTGGTGCTGCTCTCGGTTATGGAGGAGCAAGGAGAAGGTTTGCAAGAGCTCTTACGGCTGGGAGAAAGTGATGGAGGAAAGAGAGGGTTCTTGATTTTTCAAGAGATAAATTTAGTCAACTAGAGAATAGTAGCATGATGAGTCATGGTAGATATTTTTAGAGGTTCCTTCATGATGGGGAAACACCTTAAAGCTGCCGGAAGGAGCTGCCAAGGTGGAAGGATGATCTTGATTAAATTAAGTTATAAAGTGGTATTAATCTTACTTTATAGAATAGTTATTCATGAGTCATGCCCATTCACTTTAAGGCCGGCTAATGAGTAAGGAGGGGCTCCTAATCAGGCGCCAATAAAAGGTCAAGGTCAAAGGAGGAGTGTTGACCATTGACTAACTTGGAAGATTAAGTGTTATTTTGGGTACTATTCACAAACCAATGCACATATTTCTGTTTTTTTGAAAAACTTTGAATTAGGCATTCTAATGTGGTACATTATGTTACCTTAGTATATTTAAGGGTATTAAAGGCCCTAAAACAATCGAAACTCATTTTGAAGACAATCTCACAAAAATGTGCTTTAAGGAATCTTAGAGCACATTTTGTGTTCTAAGGTGTTTTTGAGCTTGGTTTTCTTTGATAATGGTTTCACTGTGTTCGTTCATGGGTTATAATTCTTAGGACTTAATTTTAGGTCCTAAGGAGTTCATTTGGGCATATATTTACCCTAAAAGGTCAAAGGGTGTAATTTTTGCTTTCTGACGAACATTGTTGTGTTTAATTGGTTTTTAAGGCATGTTTAGGCCTTGGTTTAATTGATTAGGTGTTTAATCAATGCTTAATTAGTTAGGGGTATTTCAATCTATTTTATTAATTTTTATATATCCTTGGTTGATCATGTCTCAGCGAAAATTTTCATTTATATTTATAGTATCAAACATTCAATATATACATGTAGTCTATATATATTATTGTTAATAACTATCATGACATAATGGTTAAGACAATCTATACACAATCCACATTTTGCTTGTGTTGATCCATACCTGACTCAAAAATAATCATGTTACAAATTTTCAACCCATACCCACCCATATAAAATCATTAAACTCAAACCCAACCAATTTAACCCGTTTAAATACATACCCATATAAAATCATTGAACCCAAACCCAACCCGTTTACCCCGTTTAAATACATACTTATACTCTTGTTTTTCTGTAGAATGATCAGTCTCCCCTAAAGCATGCATATGATGGTGATTTATTTCGGATCATTGTGTATCGTTTTCCCAAATGTCAACATGTTCATTTTTGCAGTCAGTTTTTAGGATTCTACAGTCATTATAAAAAATATGCAGTCAATTTTTTTAAATTTATAGTCATAATCACAGTTAATTTTTTAGGATACGTGATCATAACAAAAAATTTTTTTACTCACTCAGTTTTTACAGTCGGGTTTTTAATTAGTACAATAATAAAAAAAATTACAATCATTTTATTGGTTAAGTCAACCACCGATATAGCCAATTTTTAAAAATAGTAATAAAACATTAAATAAATTTACTCTCACCATTACTAAAATTTAATTAAAAACAAATTTTCATTATTAAATTAAAATATGTCTCTTTTGCAAATAAAAAACTAAGTATCACAGCACACCAATCTCATTAGTGTGTTCTTTTTTTATATATAGATTTTTGAGCGCCGGGTAATTTTTTTTTTAATTTTTTTTATTCTTTCGTTTTTTATTATAAAATTTTAAATTGTTATAACTTTTAACATATAAGTCCAAAATTGAAAAAAATTATATCATTATTTATATAAATTCAAACTCTTCAAAACAAGACCAGTCATGGATATATTTTGACAATTTTTTAAAAAATTGTTTTTATATGTATATAGGATATTTTAATGTGAGGATGTATGTACATATTTTAATGTGAGAATGTACATGTTTTAATGTGACGATGTACATGTTCAAATGTGAGAATGTACATGTTCTTTAATGAACTTCTGTACATGTTTGTATGACCATCTGTACAAGTTTTCTCTCTTATATGTACATAATTTAATCTAAGTATGTACATATTTAATGATTCGTACAGATATATGTGACTATCTGTATATTTTTAATGCGAGGATGTACATGTTTTTACATGTGGATGTACATGTTTTTACGTGTGGATGTACATGTTTTAATGAACATTTGTACATGTTTGTATAACATCTGTACAAGTTTTCTTTTACGTTCTGTGTACTATATATGTAAAAATAATTTTTTTAAGTTGTTAAAATATATCCATGATTGGTCTTGTTTTGAAGAGCTTGAATTTAGGTGAACAATGATATAATTTTTTTTCATTTTGGACTTATATATTAAAAGTTATAATAATTTAAAGTTTTTATGGTATAAAAAAACAAAAAGCAAAACAAAAAATCAAATACGGACGTGGGCATAGGCATAGATGATGGGCATGGACATGGATGTAGCTAGATAGGTACAGTTGCTGTTTTTTATATGAAGTTATTATTTAAAATACATAAAAAAGACATATATTCTCATGTTTTATGTCCATAACAAATAGAAAAACACAAGTCCACTTAACCTATACTATGTACTTTTAACGTTTTCGTGAATAAACCTCCGTCTATTATATTTCCGTGTGTGGACACCACATTTATTAAAAGAAAAATCGGTTTCTTTTTTTTTGAAAACATAAGATTGCCATTCATTAAGTAACAAGTTTGAGTACAAATTCTGGAATTAAATCCAGAGGCCATGAACCCGTCAGCTGTGTGCTCCGGGCATGGTTAGCAAGACTATGCGCCGCAATATTAGTATCACGTGAGAGATAAAACCAACCTATATCATTAAAACATCCTAAATTCCCCATGAGTCTGTCCAAAATTGCGGTTTCTTGATCATCCGTATTATTAATCTGTGTGCGGACCACACATGCGAAAGGAAAAATTATGTTGCCAATCATCCGCACTTGATAAGTCGCTAAAAAATGTCCAGTATTATTATACTTTAATAGAATATGATAAAGTTTATTTTATATTACATAAATTTATTATAAATTATTTTTGATTTTTGTACTCAATTTTTTAAAAAATAATTACATATTTTTAATAATGATTGCATCAATTAAAAATTTGGTTATTAAACGAACACTTTTTTTATTAACTTATACAATATTTATAATAACAATATTTATCAATTAAAAATATTTTTATTGCGACTGCGTATCCTACAAAATTAACTTTGATTATAGTTGCAGATTCTAAAAAATGATTGTATATTTTTTAGACTGCGGAATCTAAAACATTACAAAACCCAGTCAAGTTCTATTAAATTGATCAATAATCTTAACCATATTCATTATTTGTGTGGGTGAAATGGTGCAAACTGTGGAGTTTGTGCGGTATTTGTGTGGGTGAAATGGTGTAAACTGTAATTCAAAGGAAGTATTAGTTTCTGCTCTCGACGATGAGAGTCGCTCTCCCTTTTCCCCTCCGCCTAAACTCCGCCGCCTAGTTTTCCCTCCGCCTAAATCTCCGCTTTTCTCTACAGCGGTAGCCACCTCTCGTGGCCGCCGTGTTTCCTTTCTTGCTCTCTTTCTCCCTCTTTACGTATTTCCCTATTCTCTGGTCTGCAATGGAAGACGATATCTGCCAGGTTTCAAAGAAACCACGAAATTCAGAGTCTACGATCATGACTCTCGATATGCCAGCGACAGAACAAAGGGTGACATCCCAGATTGTTCAGGAATCGAGGAGAACCTTCAAAGAAGCCACGGCTTCGGATACATCAGGGGCGATTGAAGACGAATGGCCTGAGGACGTCTCTGACGATGACGAAGAGGACATGGATGACGATGACCCAAAGTGCCCAACTATTTCCATATCGAAGGAACAGAAACTCCGATTTCGAAAACCTTGGAGAAACACCATCATTGTTAAACTGCTGGGTAAGAATCTACCGATGGGAGTCCTCTTTGATCGACTGAAAAGAAGATGGAGTTTGCAGGGGGAATTCACAATGGACGATCTGACGAACGGATTCTTCCGGGTTTCTTTTACAAACGACGATGATCTTCGTTTTGTTCTTGCTGAAGGCCCGTGGCCCATCATGGACCATTATCTGACTGTTCTTCGATGGCGCCCAAATTTCAACCCGAACACCGAAGCTCTATCGAATTTGGAGGTACTTGTTCGCTTCCCGGATCTTCCTGGAGAGTGCTATAATGAAGAGTTCTTGAATATTATTGGATCCAGAGTGGGGAAGGTGAAAAGAGTTGACCTTACAGCAGCTGACTTCGGGAAGTCTAGGCTTGCCAGAGTTGCCATTGAAGTCGATCTGACTAAGCCGCTACTTGCGAAATACCGATTCAGAAGGAAAACAATGAAAATCGAATACGAAGGGCTCCACCTTATCTGTTTCAAATGTGGTTGTTACGGACATAAGGATTCTAATTGTCCGTTCCAAGAATCTAATCAGCAAATTGATCAGAGTGAAGGTGTCAGGCTAATCTCAGGTTCTACTGATGATGCTCCCACCCACGTCACTTCTGACTATGGGGACTGGATGATTCCCCGAAGGAGAAATACAGTCAAAGCTAGTACCAAGAAGGGGACTGTTGGGCTACAAGCTAGGCGTGATACTTCAAATGTGGGTTCCAGATTTCAGATACTGGATGAGAATGAACCCGTGTTAGTAGCCAATGGAAAAGGAAACACAAGTGTGATTTCTGCTGATCCTGAGGAAATTGCTAAGCAGGATAATAATGCTTCTCCTGTTGGCCAAGGTATAGGTACTGATATGGTAAGTAACAGTGGGCATTTGAGTATCCAGAGGCATACTGAACCTATAAAGGAAAATATGAAGAGAAACTCTAAACCCATTGATCGAGTTCAATCAAGAAAAGAATCAGCTCATGACCCCTTGGATAGGGGAACGAAGTAAGCTTCTGTATTTATTATTTATTGAATAAGATACTCTTTTGGAATGTTAGAGGTGCTCTAAAGCCGAGTTTCCATCGTGCTTTTAAAGACTTGATGAGGTTTGATCGGCCTTCTATCGTTGTGATTGTGGAGCCTCGAATCAGTGGCGCTGTTGCTCAATCTGTTTGCACTAAGCTGGGTTTTGATAACGTTTACCGAGAGGAAGCTCGTGGCTTTAGCGGAGGAATTTGGATTTTGTGGAATAATCAAGTAAACATTCAGGTTATTCATTCACACCGCCAATTCATTCATTGTAGGATCAGCACCTCGAGTTCCTGTTTCTTTCTTACTGTTGTGTATGCCCACCCAAATCCTGCTGAAAGGAGTGGGTTATGGCAATCCTTGTCTCAAATCCGTCCTTCTTCTACGGAGCCATGGATCATTGGAGGTGACTTCAATGCCACTATTAACCCTGAAGACAGAAATCGATCTGCGGCAAGGAACTTTGGTGTTGACCAGAGCTTTGTGGGCTGGGTTGATAGTAATGGTCTGGTGGATGTACATGCTTCTGGTAATCACTTCACTTGGACTAATGGACAGCAAAGCGCCAGACTTGATAGAGTTCTAGCTTCAATATGCTGGCGAAACCTTTTCCCTGACGCTTTTGTTGATGTTCTACCGCGCTATGCATCTGATCACAGCCCAATTTCCCTCTGTTTATACCTGATTTCAAAGACCGTAGACCTAGACCATTTAAGTTCTTGGCTGCTTGGTTTTCGCATGAGGAGTTCAGAAATGTGGTTGCGCAAAATTGGTGTCATGGATCTGAGTTAGATCTAGCGTTGGACAACCTGAGTTTGTTTCTCAAATCTTGGAACCGTGATGTATTCGGACACATTCTTAAGTGCAAAAAACGGATATTAGCCAGACTAAAAGGGATACAAAAAGCTATTGATAACGGCAGGGGTGATCATCTAATGGGCTTGGAAAAAGCCTTGACTCGAGAGTTGGATTGTGGCTCCTACGGGAGGAGTCCCTATGGCAAAAAAATCCCGGGGACCATTGGGTGAAGCTGGGTGACAGAAAATCTCTTATTTCACAAGGTCACAATACGTAGACAGAAAAAACAGAATCACAAAATTGATGAGTGAGGATGGTAT
>JAIOTZ010000981.1:0-41437 GCA_023374045.1 Limonium bicolor
TCAATTTCTTAACCCGAAACCAGTCAAGAACCGGAACCGGTCAAGAACCGGTTGTCTTAAACCGCAAACAACTGGGACTGGAATTGGAACCGCCCCGGAACCAGAAGTAAACCGATTCTGAATCCTAGCATAGCATGTATTCCAAAACCGGTTCCAAATCTGAATCATGTGTTTCGTAACTAGAGGTGCTACAAACGGAATCGATACCAAACCAGAGTCGGACCGTGAGCACCATTAGGTCACACATAAATGATTCCTCCCCCTCAATACACGTATAAAACAATCAAAATCATAACATTCGATAAATATGATAGCATTAATTAAACTAGCGACCTATATGTATCCTGCTTTTAAATATTTCTCTGTACGATGCACACTAGATAAGTCCAAACTTGTTTGTGGCAATTAAAAAACATCTATATATATATTGATAGAATCATAATGCATCACAAAGCAGGACGTGGGCTTTTCCAAAGTTTAATCATGCATTCCTTATTCAATGATGTTGAGCATTAGATTTGTTATTAATTTATTAACAGGATGGATGTCTCCTAATTATAATATCGATGATTGAGAGCTACAGCTGGCCGATCGACGGTTCTCATGCCAAGTATCCATACTCTCGCGCGCGGGACTCTCTCCATCTCCGAAATTGCAGATGTGGTTGGGCAGTTAATGTCATTGGAGCAGGTACATATCATATGTTAGAAACAAAATCACTCACATAAGTAGAAAACTTTTGATAAATTTGATGCTATATATATAGATTATGTAAAAAACCCACTTCTGAAAACAGATGTAGCTAATTAATGACCACAAACCCCATCATATTATTAATTTCAATGTGATAGATTTTGATGGGGTGAAATCCATGAGGTTTATGGTAATCTAATTGACCCATGTCTCAAGACCGAACGAATAAGTAGTGAGGAGGATTCGTTTCTCAGATGTTTGTTTGTTCCTAGCCTAAATTGTTCACGTTGTGACTTCATCTATATATTGGACCAACAAGAATGGTTGTACGTACAAATCTTTTTTTGGGTGAACTAAGGTATATAGTAGTATATTGTAAATTTAACTCATTAGTCGGTGGTACGAAAATAAAACTAAAAAGGTCATCAATCTGGGATCTTTGGATACTGTAATAATCACTTCATTGTTGATTAAGATGATAACAGCTGTCAGTAATATTTTTTAATCGACCTTTTGTTAGCGCGTCATTGCTAGAATGAGAATTTTATAATTTTTAACTTAGTGAAGGTGTGCAACCGAACGGAGTAAAATGTTTATCAGCATTATATTTTGATATAACTGAACTAATAGCATAGCATCTCATATATATATATATACAAATACACATGCTAGCACTACCTTTTAGGAATACATCTAAACTAAATAGATTTCTATAAAAGATAAACTAAACAAATTACTAAAATCTTATACGCACAAATCTAAATAAAATCCAACTAAAGTGAGCATAGTTATTGTAAATGTCAAATAGTAGTTCGTTCTCGGGAATTAAACCAAAAATTTCTTTTTATACATACACGTAAGCCAGTATCCAATTTTAGCATATCGGACGTACCAATCACGTACTTAAAACACACTACTGTCTAGATTCGTCAACGTATATACCCACATACATCCACATCAGTTTGCTTTGCAACGAGACACGCATTTGTCCACATGCATAGGGACGTACCCTTATTGGTCAAGATTGTATCCATACGCGCAGACGTCCACATTCACCATCGTACGTACGTAGGTAGCAGCAGCCCTTAATTAAGTTTGAAAGAAAAAGATTTCCTGTTTCAAAAAAAAAAGAAAAGATCTTGAAAGAATATTCCCATGGGTTTCATTTGCTTATAAATTAAGAAGGGGAACCAAGAAGGAAGGAAACCATCAAGTTAAGTTAAACTTAATTGGAAGCCAAAATAGAGCGAGGAGGTATGTCGTACACAATGTTGAACCAGGAAGCCGTCGTACAAGAGAAGGAGATACCATTACCAAGTCTGTTCATCCCTCATAAGATGGGAAACTATAATCTCTCTCACAGGTGAAAATCGGCAAACCAACTAAATAAGCTTTAAAAAAATTGTCTTGTTTTTATTAGTAGGTGTTTACTTGTGTTGGCATTTATTTGAACAATATTACAGGGTGGTGCTAGCGCCGATGACACGGTGCCGTGCGATTGGTGGGATTCCAAATCAGTCAATGGTTGAATACTACACTCAGAGAGCTACCAAAGGTGGACTTCTTATCACGGAAGCCGCGGATATCTCCCCTGAGGCAGCAGGTAACCATCTCACTCGCTCGTTCGATCATGCACAATGGATATATATATATATGTGTGTGTGTAACGCTTGACTTGCTAAACATTACTTACTTAATTGTGTACACAGATTCCCAAATTCCCCTGGGATCTACACAAACGAGCAAATTGAAGCATGGAAAAAAATGGTAGATGCTGTTCATGCGAAGGGGGCTTTTATCTTCTGTCAAATATGGCACGCTGGCCGAGCTTCTCGTACGTCCTTCACCTCTCTATACATTAGCATTAATCTTGTTCAAAAAAAAAAAAATTAAATAATGTCCCTTTTATAAATTTGGAGTCTTTGAAACATTTCATATGGTTTGTTTAGTTTGTGTACGGGATGGACGTCCCCCAATATCATCAACCAACAAGGCTATATTATCAGACGCCGCTTGGATTTCAGGAAAAGAGATGCCTGGAGTTACTCATCATACCAAATATCCCGTCCCTCGACCACTCTCACTTTCTGAAATTCCACAAGTGGTCGAGGAGTTTCGTCAAGCTGCCGTAAATGCCATCCAAGCAGGTAATTACATTCTTATAGAATTTTTTCTGTCCAAAATTATAAAATCTTATAGTGATACATATTCTCCTAATTAATTAACGGCAGGGTTTGATGGTGTTGAAATCCACGGTGCTCATGGTGACCTTATAGACCAATTTCTCAAAGATGGAATTAACGACCGTACAGATGAGTACGGAGGTTCACTCCCAAACCGATGTCGTTTCTTAACCCAAATCGTACATGCAGTCGCCACATCTATACATCCAACAAGAGTGGGTATCCGTATCTCTCCAAACTTAAACCATGGTGACTCACCAGATTCAGATCCACTCGCTTAGGTCTCGCTGTAATCAATGCTCTCAACTACCTCAATCACAGTTAGGTTCCAAATTCGCTTACCTCCACGTGGCACAACACAGGTATGTCAGCTATGATGCACGTGGTAAAGTGGAGTTTAAGAGAAACGGGAGTGAAGAAGATGAGAATAAGTTAATCAAGAGTTTCAAGAGAGGTTTTCAAAGTACATTTATGAGTAGTGGTGGATATACTAGAGATCTTGCTAATGAAGCTGTGGCGAAAGGTGATGCTGATTTGATTTCTTTTGGAAGACTTTTTGTCTCAAATCCAGATCTGGTTCAGAGATTTAAAGTTAATGCGCCATTAACTTATTATGTTAGGGATACTTTCTATACTAGTCATCCGGTTGATGGGTATATTGATTATCCTAAACTTGGTGAAGAGACTAAAAGTATAAACTTATTCCTCGTCTATGAACAAACAAACACATGATGATGATATGACCGATCGATCGACCAGTACTCCCGTGCGTTTAACAGATGATCGATGATATGGTTGGTGCGTGGAATACTAGCTATGCCAGAAGTCGCGAAACGTCTACCAGCAAGGATCGATGATTAGTATCAGTCTACTAGTATAATTATTTAACTACTTAGTGAGAAGATCGAAGTGGGTTACTAGCTAATTTGTCTTTGTACTGTTGATGTTATATGTTAGTGAACGATGAAACTAGCTAGCGACCTTACTTAATGCTGTGCTGGTCACAGTCATATGCATCGTCATGTCATGTCATGTGTGTCTCATTGTAACCTTAAACGGTTACGTATGATATGGCTTCTTTTTTGTCCTTACCTTATATGGCCTACCTGCTGTATTTAATTTGGATATGTTTCTATTTAGTTCAACATACAGCTGCAAGTTACAAAAATATAATCCAACAACAATAACCTCTTATATATTTTTGTCACCAACACAACACTAGTGCATAACTGCATATACATATACAAAATTGGTAAACCAACCCCACAGTCAATAGCTAATTTATCAACAAAAGAAAGAAACATAGAGTACACATACACTAAGACACTAATTGTAATTTTAACGATAGAAGTGAAGGGAGAAAAAGTAGTCGCTGGAGTTTGACATCTTAGACACAGACAGGTGGTCGATAGTTTCAGTTAAACGTAACCATACACAGTCAAGCACCGAAAACCTTATGCGATAGAGGCGGATTTTCAAAGCCCAAATGAAACTAATATATAACACCGTCGAGCATTCCCATCATGCTACTACTTAGTTTTTTTTTTTAGATAATTTGGGCATAAAACAATTATATTAATAAAAGACTGGTAAATCAGATGGATGAGAATAGTTGGGCCTCATTAAAACCCTCCTAAGTAAAATCTAGTGGGATAAAAACTTAAGGAGGAAAAAGAGTACCCTCCACATCCATATTACAACCTAAACATATCCGCTAAAGTACGTAAAAGGAGAAAAAAAGAACATCAACACTTATCAAGTTTACATGTTTCCAAAAGACGGGAATAGCAGGAAAAGTTAACCCAGACATGTTACAACTATAGGGAGGTGGCGCCTATGAAATAATTGCAATCTAGCGGGAAGTCCTTCCACCAAATTTTTGTCCATTGTCAAACCCTGAGTTTTACTTGTAGGGGATTCGGTTTGCATCCATGTCTCACCTCGGAAGATCACGTTATTTCGTTGCATCTAGACCTGGCAATTTTGACCCACCCGAAACCCAACCCGAACCCAACCCATATTTTTGCGGGTTAGGGTCTTGATTATTGACCCATCTATTTTTTGGGTTGGGTTAGGGTAATAAGCTAATTTTATGGGTTAGGTTAGGGTAGAGATCTTAACCCATGACCCAACCCGAAACCCGAAATATATTTATTAATAATGAAAAATAAAAATATTAATTCATAATTATATATTTATTTTCAGATCAAGCTATACCTTAGCCTAAGCCCAAGTGCAGTTGGACTATTCCACCTTTAATAATATCACATAATCTTAACTAAACAAATGGCCTAACCTGCTGCATATCAAACAAAGGGCCCAAGCAGACCTTAGCATAATGTTGAAACCCAAATGCTCTCGTCTTGTAGACTCACATCCGTTTTTCTTCTCTATGTCGTTGTTCATGTCTATGTCGCTCTTCATCTCTGCCCAAGGTTTGTTTTTCTAATTCTCACTACCTTAGTTGTTCTTGAGAACATATGTACGTTTAGATTATCTAGAAGGGTGAACAATAGTAGGTGATATGTATTTTTTGTAAGTAGGATCTTGATTGTAGACCTCTTAGTGAATTCTGAAGCCAACAATACAGATAGTGTGCTATATAAAATTTCTTAATTTTGGTTGGTAACGATTAAGTTATTGTCATTGTACTTTTCTCAGGCATGAGCAATCAATTTTAACAAGTGTAATTATTTTAAACATCAGTCATAGTTTGAGGCTTTGAGCTCTCAGTTTATAAATTATTTCTAACTTTAGAAGATTTGTCTTTAGTATATTCTCTAATGCATAATGAAGATTTCATTTTCATTCCCCCTTTTTATTAAGGGCAATAGGATTATATGCATTCTAGATAGGATTCCTCCCCAACAGTGGTAGAGCTTTAGGCTCAGATTGATAAATATAAACTTATGGAAAAAGCACGTGTTATTCTATTCATGGGAAATTGGTGCAGTACTTTTACATTCTTTATATAACATAGAATTTGTTTAAAGTTGAGTCGATCAAGCAAGATGAATTCTCTTCTTTTGTGTCATCCTAATTAGATTTTTTTTATTAATTTCTCCTCCTAATCCATCTAAATTATGTTGTATGCTTAAAAAATGGGTTGGGTGGGTTGGGTTAGGGTTAAGGATTTTAAACGGGTTGGGTTAGGGTCATGATTTTCTGACCCATCCATTTTTGGGTTGAGTTGGGGTTGATGATATTTTAATGGGTTGGGTTAGGGTTGATATCAACCCGACCCAGCGACCCCAAATTGCGAGTCTAGTTGCATCCATATATAGTATAAGCGCGTAGCAAAATGAGGAACTCCATATACGTTTTGTCCGCTTCGGAGCGAGTATGCAAACCAATCTAGATAGATATCCCTGACTGAGCATCTGAGGGGAAATGGTAGGTTCCACCATTGAATAAGATTTAACCAAACTGTCTTGATCCGTTGGCAGTGAAAAATAACATAATCGACAGTCTCCATCGCATGCTTGCTACTACTTAGTTGTAGCATGTGTTTTAATTTGAGAATTTTAAATTTGCTTTTGATCTCATGTCGACTCTATAACTTTTAAACCAAAGTTGACTTATCAAAAGAAATGAAGAGCGCATCCTCAAGATTCAACTAATAATATGATAGATTGGAGGTCGATGTATCATGGTGGAGTACATTCTCTTTAATCATATATATATATTTTTTTTTGTAGTTGGTGGCCGTCGCCTAACATCCACACGAGTGGAATAAAAATACAAACAAGACTTGGGACAATAAAAAAAAACACGCCAGCTTTACCCAACCTTATCCAGCTACCCTTCTTTGGTCGTGGGTGAGATGCTGCAATAGTGAATATGCAATAATTCAAACGATGCGTATTATTGACTATATTTATGATTTATGATTAAACAAACACTCTTGCTCCTCTTTCACATGATAAGAATATCAACCTCGACAGATCAAAACAGCAAAGCTTTGTGTGATTGCCATACACATAATTCAACCTCTTTCTCGACCAAACAAACGTATAAATAATTTTTTTTTTGTTCTTTCCGTTTGACATAAGAGGATAATTGCGATCAAACTTAATTATAAAGTAAAGGTTTTATTTAATTATTATTATTTTTAAAATAAATAGTTTTCAACAAATTTTATTACTTTGTATACGTATATATTGATATGTGAATATATAAGAAAATCTTATACTTATTTTTATTAAATTTCTATCATATGTTTCAGTTTTTAAAAATAAAAATTATTGTAACATATAGATTAAAATAAGAAATATGTATATAAAAATAAATTATTAGCTTATAAGTATATAGATGAACTGTTAATTCATTTAGGTCACAATAATAAAGAAGTGAAGATTGTCGAAACTTGTGAATAAAAAACTGAAAATGGAGGTACAACGCTCACTTTGTTTTAAAAGAATTTTATTTTAAATTTTATATATGTACTCAAAAATTTAAAAATGACAAGTTTTATAAAATAATAAAAAAAAATTCTTTATATGACAAGTTTTAAGATTTCCTAGGGCGGTTTTGGAGTGTAGGGTAATCTTTTTTAACTAAAAATATACTTTATAATGTCACTGACTCGGCAATAAGTCTTTTAACATTTTTTAGCTTTTCTAGGGTGGTTTTTGGGGTGGGTTTGTGGTGTAGGGTAATCTTTTTTTGTTCATTCTATTATTTATAATGTCCACATTGACTCGACAATTTTTTAGGGTTTGTGGTTTAGGGATTGGGGTTGTAAGACCCTAATCCCCTCACTACAAACCCTAAAAAGGCCTTCGACGTTTTAAGATTTCCTAGGGTGGTTTTTGGGGTGGGTTTGTGGTGTAGAGTAATCTTTTTTTATTCATTCCATTCTTTATAATGTCGACACTAACTTGACAGGCTTTTAGGGTTTGTGGTTCAGCGATTAGGGTTGTTAGACCCTAATCCCCTCACTACAAACCCTAAAAATGCCTTCGACGTTTCAATTTTTTCTAGGGTGGATTTTGGGGTGGGTTTGTGGTTTAGGGTAATCTTTTTTAACTAAGTCTATACTTTATAATGTCACAACTGACTCGACAATAAGCCTTCGACATTTTAAGATTTTCTAGGGTGGTTTTTGGGTTGGGTTTGTGGTGTAGATAATATTAGCCATGGTTGTATATTGTTAGTATATAAAAGCAACTTGATATCAATTTTTTAAATTATTAAATGAATTTCCTTGAATGGCACTAAGTACATATTGTCCAAAAAAAATCATCATATAATGAGTAATATTTTTGGGTATATGTAAGAGTTACAATCTGTATTTTATTAGTTTGATAATTATATGCCATTCATACGGTAATAAATATGCCATACGTTTACATAATACTACCCATGATTTCATATCATTAATATGTAAAAACTACTCACTCAATTCATTTTTAACTTTCCAAATAATAGGTTAACCATTTACATGCGACAGATTAACCATTTATGATTGATAGGTTAACCATTTACATGCGATAGGTTAACCATTTACATACGACGGGTTAACCATTTATGATTGACAGGTTAATTATTTACATGCGATAGGTTAACCATTTACATGCGACAGATTAACCATTTATGATTGATAGGTTAACCAGTTAACCATTTACATGCGACAGGTTAACCATTTATGATTGATAGGTTAACCATTTATGACTGACAAGTTAATCATTTACATGCGACAGGTTAACCGTTTACATGCGACAGGTTAACCATTTACATGCGATAGGTTAACCATTTATGATTGACAATTAACCATTTAGATGCGACAAGTTAACCATTTACATGCAACGGGTTACCCATTTATGATTGACAGGTTAACCATTAACATGCGACAGGTTAACCATTTATGATTGACATTTACATGCGACAAGTTAACGATTTTCAAGTTATAGGTTAACGATTTTCAAGCAACATTGACCAGCATTTAATGATCTTCACCCACAGTAGGCTTGTTGAAAAGCCTCTTTCTTCTGCGATGTCGATTTTCTTCTCCGGCGTAGGGTGATAGATCCTCCGTTTCTTGGGTTCCCAAATTAGTCTGTTGGTCGCATCTCGTGACCTAGGAGTTTTGTTCTGATTCTTTTCTCCCTTTGCTTCCCGTATTTTCAGTTGGCCTGACGCTAGGGTCTGGTTTGAACCTTTACCATGGAGGACCGTCTCGTTGAAAACCAGGCTGCGAAGAAGCCGCGTAACGCTGGAGAGTTCACTGAGGAAATGGAGACTCAAGCGGGAGGCGTGGAACCCGTGGGAAATGTTCAAGCTGGTCGCGATTTCTCCTTCAAGGACGCTGTCTTGGGCCGCGGTGCCGAATTTTCTGAAGTCGATCCCCTGGACGAAATTTCTGATGACGAAGATGACATTAGTGAAGATGAGGACCCAAGGTGCCCTAACATCGTACTTACGAGAGAGCAGAAACTAAGATTTATAAAGCCATGGCAAGATGTGGTAATTGTAAAACTTCTCGGTAAGAAGATTCCCATGAATGTTCTGTATGATAGATTGAAAAGCCGGTGGAAGCTACGAGGCGAGTTCCGAATGGATGATCTTACCAACGGGTTCTATAAGATCATTTTTTCGAACCTAGATGATGTGCAATTTGACCTGTCGGAAGGTCCTTGGCCGATCTTGGACCACTACCTAACAATCAGACGATGGAGACCAAACTTCAATCCTGACTCTGAGGCCTTATCTAGTTTGGAGGTCCTGGTGTGCTTCTCGATCTTCCCAACGAATACTATAATGAAGAAATTTTTGAAGATTCTAGGGTCAAAGGTTGGAAGGGTTAAAAAGATCGATTTATCGCCGGCAGACTTTGGCAAATCTCGCCTAGATAGGGTGGATGTGGAAGTAGATTTGACAAAGGCACTATAAGCTAAATATCGATTTCGTCGGCAAACTATAAAGATAGAGTATGAGGGCTTGCACCTCGTTTGCTTCCGGTGTGGATGTTACGTGCATAAAGACTCAACTTGCCCGTTTCAAAATAACACGGAAGAGGCCCAATTAGAGAGTGGTGTAAAACTTGTTTTTGATTCTGGAAAAGAAGATTTCAAGCACATAGAAGAAGAGTACGGAGAATGGATGGTGCTGAAGAGGCGTAACCTAGCTAGAAGGATTCGCGAACCCCAGGCTGCGACAAAAATACTGGCAATCGGTTGGAAAACAAATCCCGGTTCGTGGATAAGGGAGGCGCTGCGACAAATTTGTCTCCAGTTTCTCTGAATAACAAAGTGACGAGACAGAGGGGCGAGGAGAATATCCCACTTCGTTCTAGAAACCTAAACTTGGGTGAAAAGTCCCCAATTTCGGCTTCCTAATCGACACGGGGTGATAGCGCGCACAAGAAGGAAGCATCTGTTCAAGGAAATATTGAAATCGGTAATCGGGTGGCGATGGCCACGGAGGCAGGCGTTGGACATGTGCAAGGCTCAGGATGGAGGAGGGCAATGAACCTCCAGATAAAGTTCGACCGGGTTGGAAGGGGATGTAAATCCTCTTCGCACTGAAGTTCTTCTTCTTGGTTACTGTTTTTCTCTATTGACTGTTATTCCGATGACTGATAGGATTACAAACAAAATTTTGTTTTGGAATGTTCGTGGATCTTTGAAACCCAGTTTTTGTCGTACGTTTAAAGATTTGTGTAAACTGGAAAATCTGGATATCGCGATGATTATTGAACCCCGAGTTAGTGGCAAGGTAGCTGATAGTATTTGTGCTAAATTGGGTTTTGATGGCATGTTTAGGGTGGATGCGGATGGTTTTAGTGGGGGAATTTGGTTATTGTGGAAGTATTATGTCAATATTTCTGTGCTTTGTTCTGATTCTTAGTATATACATTGTTCGATTCAATTGGAGAGTATCAAAATGTTCTTTACTGCTGTTTATGCTAGACCTAACCCTGCTGTGCGACGGGGTCTTTGGGATCAGCTGAGTTCTTTGATTCAGGATTATAATCTGCAAGAGTCTTGTTGGTTTCTGGGTGGGGATTTCAATGCTACTCTATCTCCTCGATAGGAATAGTTCTGCAGGTAGGAATTATGGGGTTGACAGAGATTTTTTGAGGTGGTTTCATGGTCATAATCTGCTAGAATCTCATATGATTGGCAATAAGTTTACGTGGTCAAATGAGTTCCATTGTGCTTGCTTGGATAAAATTATCTCGAATCTTAGTTGGAAGATTAGTTTCTCTGATGCTAAGATTGAGGTCCTTCCTAGAGTGGCCTCGGATCATAGTCCAATTGCTCTGACTTTTAAACCTTCTATATCCAATTTCCAGACTCCGAAACCCTTTAAGTTTCTTGCAGCTTGGCTTACCCATCCAAATTTTAGGTAGACTGTTAGTGACAACTGGTGTATGGATGCTAGTCTATCTGAGGCCTTAGATATTCTAGGCTCCCATCTGTTGGTTTGGAATAGAAATACCTTTGGCCATATTTTCTTAAATAAAAAGCGAGTTTTAGCCAGGCTCAAGGGTATTCAAAAGTTGGTTGACCAAGGTAGGGGCGGGCATCTAAGAGGGCTAGAAGAGAGGTTGTCCAATGAGCTAGAATTATGGCAAGTTAGGGAGGAATCCTTGTGGTTTCAGAAATCTAGAGAGAGGTGGACTACTATGGGTGATAGGAATACTACTTATTTCCATACTAGGACTGCGATTAGAAGGAGTAAAAATAGGATTCATAAATTGCTCGGGCCTGATAGGGTGTGGGTCACGGGGATGAGGAGTTAGGAAACCTTCTTAAGTGTCATTTTTTGAAACACTTTAGCAGATGCGGAAGTGATACTTTCTTTTTTGAAGGGCATAATTTTCAGGCGCTCAACTTGAGGAGTATGCCTCTTTGGAGAGACAGGTAGTCCCCAAAGACATTTTGAATGTTCTTAAAGATATGAAATATTTCAAGGCTCTGGGAAAATATGGTTTTCCCGCGGGGTTTTATAAGCAGTTTTGGGGTTTGGTTGGGCCTAGTCTGGTAACGTTTTTCACTGATGCTTTTAACACCCATTCTTTTGACCCTAAATTGAATGAAACCATTACGGTGTTAATCCCTAAAGTCACCACCCTCTTGAGGTTAAGCACTTCCGTCCCATCGCTCTTTGTCAAGTTCAGTATAAAGTCCTCGCCAAAATTATTGCTTCTAGACTTAAACCTTTCATGTCAGGGTAGGTTTTGGAGAATCAAGCGAGTTTCGTCCCTGGGAGGAGCATTTGTGATAATATCGTTCTAGTTCAAGAGGCAATTTTTTGCATGGATAATACGAAAGCTAGAAATGGGTATGTAGCTATGAAAATCGACCTAGCTAAAGCCTATGACCAAATGTCTTGGGTCTTCATTGTGGATACCCTAGACTGTCCTAGAATTCCGGTAGGTTTTAAAAATCTGATTATGAACTATGTTACTACGGTGTCATTTCAGATTAGCTGGAATGGCAGTTTATTGGACTCTTTTACAACTGGTAGGGGTTTACGCCAAGGGGACCCACTTTCCCTTTTTCTTTTGTCCTGTGAATGGAGAGGCTTTCTCAATTAATTCAGTCTCATGTGGATAGGAAAGTGTGGAAACCTCTTTGTTTAGGTAAGAAGAGTATCACTATCTCGCATTGTTTTTTCGCGGATGATCTGGTCTTATTGGGGGTTGCGACTCCGGGGCAAATTAAGGTTATGCGTGAGTGTCTTAACGAATTTTGTGCGGCTTCTGGCCAAACGGTAAAATTTGAGAAATCGGTTGTGCTGTTGTTCAGAAATGTTAGCCTGAGAGAGAACACATTGTAGGGATGGAAGTTGGCATGCGCACTTCTAGGAAATTTGGAAAATACTTGGGAATTAATATCAAGGAGGGTAGGTGTAGACACCAAAAATTCTCACCCCATAAAGCAAATTCCGAAAAAAGAGGGGTCGTCGCCTTTCTTTTTTCAAAACATATTAACGTGCGTGCTAAGACAAAACCATCATTTTATAATCTTTTTCAAACATTTAAAAAAAACACACAATTCTTCGAAAATGAATTTCCATCGACAGTCCAGTTTCAAGTCGTCCCCTTTTGTTTATTCATTTATTTTATTATCTTATTTTGTTTTGTTTATATTCTATTTATTTATTTTATTTATTTATTTATTATTATTCATCTGTACACCTTTTCTTATGTTTTATTTTTTTACTATTAACGTTGATATTTTTATTATCATTTCAGTTCACTTCTATTTAGACACTTTTATTTTCATCTTACAAATCCAATCCACACTTAGTTGAACTCTGGCCTAGCCCAAACCCTTAAACCCATTCTAGCCCCTAGTATTGTACCAACCAAACCCAAACAACACAAAGCCCACCCCACAATAAAACCCTAGAGCCTTTCTTATAAACCCATGGTGAATACTGTAGCCACCGGAGGGGAGGATCATCTTCGTTCCTCTGCTCTGCTTCTTCCTGGTCTTATCTCCATCTTGGTCGATCTCCATAAACCCAAGAAACCCTAGCCGCCACCATCTCGATCAACCACCACTCTCTCCCTCTTCCTGTTTGACCTCTATTTCTCCTCTTCTTCAAAAGGAAGAGCCGATCAAGACCAGTGCCTATTCTTCATCTGGTGGTTCTCGATTTTTTGTTTTCTCTCCCCCAAAAAAGAAGACACGGGCGTAAACGATTCACTCTTTTCAACTGTTGCGATTTCACCTCTACTGACTCTTTCATTCCCTTGACTCCGGGTAGTCTTGCCAATGCGAACCCGACTGGCGAACGAGGAGCATTCACCTCCATCACTGTCCTCACTTCGGTAATTTAGCAAACCTAACTGGCGTACATGCTCTTGGCCGTTCCTTCAATTTCGCAACCCTAACGGGCGAAAAGAAACCTCCATGTCTTGCGCCTACCTTTTCTCTCTCGATTGAAGTCTCTCTTCTCTCCACTTCTTCTCCCTCTGAGTTTCCCAACTCAAAAAACCAAAGAACCCAGTTCATGGCCACTACTATGCACCTAGATCCCCCGTCAATCTTGTCGCCTCCATTGCCACCGCTGCCAATATGAATCGATGTTACTTGCCTCCGGCCTCTCTAAGCTTGTCGTCGGTTTCAACCCCCATCTCCACCTTCCGGCGATTTCCGGCCTTGTCGTTTGGTTTGTGATGTTTGCAATGGCCCTTGAAGGTTTGGTTCTTCAGTACTTCATGAACAGGCCATTAGAGGGTTGTACCTCTCCATTACTCTTTCGGTTCGGATTTGATTTGAATGCCACTTTTCTTTTATGAATTTGATGATTATCGGCTGGCTAGAGAATTCGTATGTGTATCCTTTGACCCTTTTTTCTGAATCGTGACTTGTTTCCTCTCGGTTAATATTGGTTGAATCCTTGGCGATGGAACCAATCTCCGCTGATGACCGGCTCTCTCACCACCATGCTTTGATTGTGACGGTATGAGCTTCCTTTATTTTATGAGTCCTATTGAGTTCTCTCGGTTTGAAGTACCATCTTAGTAACAGTCCCTATTCTCTAGTGATATATATGTTTCCTCCCTTTGTTTGAGGGTGTAAGCAGATCTTTAAGACCTTCAAAATGTTCTATTGGCCTCTCAATGAAGTCGGTTATGTGAAATTAAACCTAACCTGCCTTTGATTACTGATCTATGTTATCAAGCTTTTGTAAAATCGCTTGTGTTGGCTCTGGTTTCAGGGAAGTATTCGAATCTGTTCGAAATTTATCCCACTTCTTGCGTTCCGGTCCGTGCACTGGTTTCGTTCTTCGTTGTGTTACGGATTAATACGTTCGGGCCTTTCAGTTTATTTGTTGTCCATTTGGATGTTTGGTGTCTCGGTTGTTTGGCTTTGGGCCCACTGCAAACTACGTCCATTGATGTATTAATTTGGATGTCGACCCAATTCGACCCGTCATGGGTTTTCTGAAATTAATTTGCGATATGGGCTTGATCTCGGTCTGCCTAAAATTGTGCTACTCATCTAATTCGGCTCGAACCTTACATCTTTGACTTTGTGTATTGACCGAGGCACCTCACATTAATTGGACGTGGCTGGATTTACTTGACTTGAGTGGCCCTTGCAGTTTTGTTTGGATCATGCGAACGGACTATACCCGTGCGTTTGGGCCTACCTTCCATAGGTTTGGAAATTCAATCTCTCAACCTTTACTATTTATTCAATCAACTGCTTTGATACTTAATTGCCCCTTGCGCATTGATTTTGGTTTGGAAATTAAGTTGAAACTAGCATGTACTTGTCCCTTTGCGCTTAGATATGAACATGAATTGAGTAATAGTTACCCGAATGCTATTAGTTGTACATAAATCACTCATTGGTTGGATGGTCCTCATTAACTCTTTATCTTAGAGGGACATGATATAAACCCTTCTAGGTATGATCCCACATGACTCACAACCCCTATCTTTGATACTACGCTTTGGTTGAGTTATAATCTAAGATGATGAATTAATTTGAGTAGCAACCCCAATGCTTGATTTATCTTACAATCTTAGCATTTGTTGGCAGCTTGTAACTCTTTTCTATGTTCTCGGTTGGGGTGTGGGAGATGATTAAATTGCCCCCTTTCCTCCCATTGAGA
The DNA here is from genome assembly GCA_023374045.1 of Limonium bicolor. Lineage (NCBI taxonomy): Eukaryota > Viridiplantae > Streptophyta > Magnoliopsida > Caryophyllales > Plumbaginaceae > Limonium > Limonium bicolor. Next base: position 15,459 of record JAIOTZ010000981.1, read on the forward strand.
GGGGCCGTATGATCCCATTGCACACATCCTAACCCTCTCCCGTTCTTTGACTAATACATTTTGCCTCTCTTGGTTGTGTTTTTGGCATGTACATAACGCTCGTGGAACGGGAAACTACCCTAAGACTAAGGAACGGGATCGTGGCTTGGACTATCGGGGCCTCCGCTTCAAACATATGTAACGGTTGGTGCACTTCTTGCTGATCCTATCAGCTCAAGTGAGGCGGCGTCGATGTGACCCCCCATAGCAGCTCTTTAATTAAGATTGTTATCTATGTTTGTATTAATCTATAATTTGTTTATTGTTCTTACTTTTGGTTGTCTTTGGATTTATTTATTTTCGTAATTTAATTCATTCTTTGCATGTGAACAATTTTAGCATGTTATCTCTAGCTGGTTTTGTTATGTTATTCTAGTGCCTAGTTTACCCCTTCTACATATGGATTTGAGCTTGGAAATTAATTTGAAATCTTGTAGGATTTTTGCTGGTGTTCAATCGCCAAACTTTTGTACATAACGTTTACACTTCATTTTGCTTCTCCAATGTTTGTACCCTGTGTGAGATATTTGCGTTGCTGCTTTGTGATTTATGCCCCTTGCTCATTACTTATTGATGTCTTAAGCCTTAGTTATTGTCCTTAGGTCCAAGCCTTAGGATAGAGGGTGAACCCTAAGATTTAGGTGAGTCATGGTCCCACCTAATAAACTGGGTAATCCCTAGACCCGAACCACATCTTTTTATAATAACGTGTATTAATAAAAACACTTCCTCAAAATTCGTCTCAATTTGATTCATCATTTCTTCCCAAATTTTCCAAAGCCCACCAAAGTTCAAAACAACTCAAACAAGGCCAAAACCAAATCAAGCCCAAAAATCAATAAGCCTCATCTTTGGCCCATTTCTCAAAAATCCAAATTGCTTCAAATAAAAGTCCAAGGCTTAAATCAAGCCCAAAAATTAAAAGCTCACTTCAATCCAAAAATCAAAAGACCAACCAAGGCCCAAGGTCCAAATGGGGCACCAAAGTCCAAATCAAACCCGAGGCTCATTTCAGCCCAAAAACATTTCTTAGCCCATCCAAATAAAAAAGCCTAGCAATCAAATTCCAAAATCAGGCAAACCCAAAACCACTTCAGCCCAAATCGAAAAGCTCACTTCAGCCCAAAAACAATAAGACTCATTTTAACCCACCCTCAAACCAGATCCATAGTCAAGTCCAATCAATTCAAATCAGCCTGAAATTCAACTCGGCCCATTTAATCCCAACTGGTCCAAAAGGTCAACTCGGCCCAAAACCCAATTCAAGGCCCAGATCAAGCCAAGGCCCAAATCAGGCCCAAAAGTCCATTCCAATCGGCCCACAACCCAATTACCCAAAAGTCCAATTCGGCACACAACCCAATCACCCCAGGGCCCAAATCACAATTGACCGAAAAGTTCAATCTGACCCACTTCGACCTTGACCCACTTTGACCGTGACCCACTTTGACCTAGACTCACTTTGACCTTGACCCACTTTGACCCTGACCCACTTTGAACATGACCCACTTTGACCTAGACTCACTTCGACCTTGACCCACTTTGACCTTGATCCACTTTGACCTTGACCTAACTTTGACCAACCCAAGTTTGACCTTGACCCAACTTTGACTCGATCCCATTTTGGCTCGGTCTAAATTTGACCCGACCCGTCTTCCAAACCCCAACCCAAACTCAATTCAAACCAAATTCGATTCGAACCCAATTCATTCAATTTCAAATTCAAATCCAATTTAATTTCAAATTCAATTCAATTCCAAACTCATTCAAATCCAATTTTCAATTCAAACCATTCAAATCCAAATTCAATTCAATTCCAAACTCATTCAAATTCAAATCCAATTCAATTCAAATCATTCAAATCCAATTCAATTCAATTCCAAACTCATTCAATTCAAATCCAATTTAATTTCAATTCAATTCAAATCCAAATTCAATTCATTCCAACTCATTCAATTCAAATCCAATTTAATTTCAATTCAATTCAAATCCAATTTAATTTCAAATTCAATTCAAATCCAAATTCAATTCAATTCCAAACTCATTCAAATCCAAATTCAATTCAATTCCAAACTCATTCAAATCCAAATTCATTCAATTCCAATTCGAATCAATATTCATTCAACCCGGTTCAACTTCGATTTCAATTCCGTTCCAATTTCTCCTACACTGCAAATATCTCATAGACCCGAGCGTCTCACAGACTTTGTCATTCCAATGATTCGAATGTCTCACAGACCTGAGTGTCTCACAGACCCGAGCGTCTCACAGACCCAAGCGTCTCACAGACTTACATCTCAAGGTTTCAAACGTCTCACAGACCCGAGCGTCTCACAGACTAGCATCCAAAACCCGAAACTTCTCAAAACTCCAAACCCTTCTAAACTTCAAACAGCTCAAATATTTTCAAACCCCACAAACACCTCAAAAACCCCAAAATCTCCAAAACCCTGAACTACGTAAGGTCTGATCTCAACAGGAGTTGAGTACGTAGGCAACCCATCTAGGGTGCGACCCCATTCCAATCCAAAAAACCATTTTCCCAATTCTAGGGCGATAGTCATGTCTATCAAACACTCAAATCCCCTCTGACTCCCACAAACCCTCGACTCCTTCTACTTTCAAAATCAGACCCCCAAGCTTTCATTCTATACTCATTCGAATTCATCAATTCTTCTTATTGGTGCTAGCTTGGCAGAAAAGCTCGCCTCATCCACTCGTTTTCTCTCCTTCTGTCCTAATCATATCCTTGGCTTTTAAATGAATCTCTTCAATAAGGTTTTGAAAGAAGGCAATCCCGACAATTGGAGACCGAGGTTTCCTCGGGCACCAATCCGAAGTCGTGGTCGTTGCCACTTCTAAGGGGTGTAACCCAGTGCGAACCCACAATAGAATCTCTGTAATGACCAGATAAGCCTATCCATAAGCAACAATCAGAGTCAACCAACGGTTCTTAGAACCCTCATTCCCTTCCTTCCTAGTATCGTAGGTCAAACTAGTGGCGACTCTAGTCAATCTCCGCCATTAGGCATAAGTCCGCTGGAGCCCATTGAGAGCGGGTGTAGTGCTCACTAGCATTCTCCTCATGCTTTCTGGGAAAGACGGACGATTTAGTAAGTATTTGAGGGCTTCCAGATTAACGGGTTTTCACCCCTATAGAAGGCATTTTAGGCTCTAGGCTTTTCAGTCAAGAACCATATTTAGATAGACCCCCTCATACCGAAAAATCACCCTCCACAGTAGGAAGTCTAGTTCTAACCACAATCTTATTCTCACAAAGATTGAAAATAGACTAGCTGGCAGGAAACAAAAAAACCCTTTCTATGGCTGGTAGAATTTGCTTGGTAAAAAACTCGGTATCATCTATTCCGGTCCATACTATGCAGTGTCAGCTCATTCCTGCATCTGTTTGTGATAAAATTGATAAGGTATGCATGGATTTTGTTTGGGGGGCATGATTCAGACAGTAGAAATTCCATGATATAGGCTGGGATAAGTTTTATACTCCCAAAGAACAGGGTGGTCTAGGTCTACGCAAGACTAGGAGATGAACCGTGCTTGTTTTGGGAAAATTTTGTGGAATCTGGTTAGTAAGCCCGCAGCCTCTGCCAGGATGTCTTGCTGAGAAGATATTCTAATTTAAACTCTAAAAGATGCATGTATACTCTGGAGGAACATTCAAAAATGCTCTGATATCATTGATAAAGGGGCTTGCTGGGTAGTGGGTAATGGACAATGTGTGAAATTCTAGCTGGATTATTGGCTGGTTTTTCCAAATTTACAGGCAGTGGCTTTTAAGGAAGTCCCCCAGAACTTTCTAAATGCTAATGTAATTGATTACTGGAATAAGGATGGGGACTGGTGCTGGGAAATACTTGAGGAATTTATCCCAAAACATATCGTACTCAATAGATAGTTACATGATTTTTCCTGGTGGTGCCAAGGACTTTTGTCTTGGCAACCTGAACCGAATGGTTCGTACAGTGTGAAATCAGCATACAGGTTACTCTCTGGAAAAATTGTTTCTAATGCTAATACTGATAAGTTTGTTGAGCTTTGTGGCAGGTTATGGAAGCTGAAGGTCCAAGAAAGAATCAAGTTATTTATGTGGAGGGTGTGTCAGGGGAAACTTATGACAAACCGCAGGCGCTTTGAGTTGGGTTTCATGGTGGACCGCTCTTGTCATTATTGTGGAAAGAGGAGACTCTTGACCATGTGTTAAGAGGCTACAAGGTCGCAAGATGGATTTGGAATAAACTGGTTATGTCAAAGGATACTAAGTTTTCTATAGTCTTTCTTTTGAGAAGTGGCTTTCTGTTTATATTGGGAAGAATGGTAACTTCCTCATGCAGGATAAGCTCGCTGTTATCTTCCCAGTTGTATGTTACTTTTTGTGGTCATGGAGAAACGTGAAGGTCTTTGGTGAAGAAAACATAATGTTGTTACCGTTTTGTTTGGTTGCAGCAGCTATTTATAGAAACAACAAGCTTGGGAGGCAAAGAATCTGGGGATCCGTGTTTGGCTGTGGCGAAACAGGCATCGCTTGAGATTAGGGAGGTTAACTCCTGGGTTCCTCCCAGGTCTGGTACTTTGAAATCAATATTGATGGGGCGTATTCTTCTTTGGCAGGTCATGCGGCAGCTGCCGGATATGCCAAGATCATGCTGGGAGATGGGTAGCTGGTTTTATTGCAACATTCGGGAAGAAAGACGCTCTGCATTCAGAATCAATGGCACGTCTTGTGAGGATGATAAATCAGAAAAGGTTGAAACATGTGGTGGTTGTAGTGATTCTGCCATTGTAGTTGAGTTGTTTGCTAGCTGTCCAGTCATCCACCCACTTAAACTCTATTATTTGAATGTAATAGCTTAGGGACGAGGGTTTAGTATTTGAGGTGGTTTATACGCCTAGGCTCTGTAATAAGGCGGCGATATTTGGCTAAGTCAGGTTTAGGGAGTGGGGAACGGTTTTCAGGAGCTGTTGGAGGTCCCAGTTATTTGTTTCCTGATTGAGGATGACGCATGTCCTTAGTAACAATTTAATAAGATGGCTATAAGCCCACCTTTTGTGACAAAAAAAAAGATTGATAGAAATATTTAAATAAAGACATATATGCTAGATAAAAAATTAAAAAAAAATCAATTAGGAATTACATAAAACAAAAAGCAATAATGTATCTGTCCACATGCAAAATAGAAGGTCCGGAAAATGATAAGTTAAGTTTAACTAGTCAAGAACTATATTAACCTTGCTTATAAAGATACATATTGGATTTTACTTCTACAGCAGTGCTGCACAGTAGCATTGCAGCATTTGAGCTGCACTCTCCAAAACTTATCATTTTTCGCTCGTCTCTTTTTTCTTAATTAATTCATCTCGAATAATTACTAAATCTCAATAGGGGTTTCTGACAACCCTCTTCCTTGACTTCATTGCTCTCTTTTTCTTTCTCTCTGTTATATGCCATTGTAGGAGACCCCTGCTTGACTTTAGATACATTGACTTATAATTCTCCAGAGCCTGTTTTTCATCCACAATTTGACACCCAAATTGTTTTTAACCACCTTCAAGGTTTCCTTGGCTTCATGCATTGCTTATATTTCAATGGCATCACTGTTTTCGTGCTATCTATCACTTGCCTTCTGAACCGCAGGATCATTGTAACCTCTTCTATACACCCAACTCACTCAAATCCTGATGGGTCTTTCAGGTCATCGAACATCATACTCAAAGCTTCACCATCCCGATCTTCATCTTTCTCAACATTTGCTTTATCCTTGTTTTCACCCGCTATACGTGGTAAGATCTTGTCATCTATCGTCCTTCCAATGTCGTGTCCGAATTAATCCCAATAGATGTGTTCATCTAGATTGGATTGATTAGGTTTTTCCTCAGGTGCAAAAATAAATTTCTTTTGCTTATCTATCTAAAGTGTTTTGCTTTAATCTGGATTAGATCTAGAATGTTCTATTAGATGAACTCTCTAGAGGCTAGGATTTAGTTATAGAGAGAATTGTAGTAATTTTGTCAATCCAATGTCTCAAATTAACTAGACTGGAAATTGCACAATATAATAAGCGAAAAAGATAACCTCAACCCGGGTACCGCCTCAACCACTTTATTTACCCACTTACTTTAGCTTGCTTATTTATTTGCTTCCCATTATGTATAATGTATAAAACAACAAAAACCCTGAATTCCCTGTTGCTTTTAGGATTAGACTTATTTATTTTCGAGTCCCACGATTCAATACCTGGTTGCAACCCGAAGACGATTGATTTACTACTTTCTAGATTAATTTATTTAGTTTTTACTTTATCAATTTATCTATTTGAAAGTAACTGGTCAAGTCCTAGTCGAAATCAAGAGTTCCCCAAGCATAGCCACCCTGGACATCCTACGCATTGATGGAACAATCCATCATAACAGCTGGATGACCTCGATCATGGATTACCTCATAGACGACAAGCTTCAAAAAGACAAACTTGAGGCAGATAAGGTCAAGAGTCAAGCTAAAAAATTTCCTACTCCAGGGTGAGCTATACAAGATAAGCTTCTTCGAACCATCGGCCTTCCGGTGCGTCCTCCTCGAGGTAGGCACCCGCCTAATAGAAGAAATTCATCAGGAATTTGTAAAAATCACCTAGGCTACCGAGCCCTAGCTAAAAATATATCTCGAGCTGACTACTTTTGGAAAACCCTTATCTGATATTGTGAACGCCACGTACAAACGTGCCCCGCTTGCCAGGTCCAAGCCATGAGGATCAACACCCCCTACAGAGTTCCTGCCCATCCACAGTCCTTGACCATTTGTACAGTGGGGAATCGACATAGTAACTCCCTGCCAACTACTTCCCCAGAAGGATTCTAGTTCATAGTGGTTTCAATGACATCTTCAGCAAATGGATCTAGGCTACCCCGCGCCCTACCATAACGGTGAAGCGCAACGAGAACTTCGTATGGAACATATTGTGCCGATTCAAATACCTATAATCATTGTCACTGAGAACGACCTGCATTTCAATTGTAAGTCATCCACAAGTGAATGACCAGGTCAAGAACACGAACGGTCAACTCATGCGAGCACATGAAGAAATTGCTCTTGGGAAGCAAAGGCGTGTGGAATGAGCTCTTGCCCTAAGTGCTCTGGTCGTATCGCACCACTGAAAAGAAAACCAACCGAGGAGACCCCCTTCAGACTGGTATAAGGTGTCATCTCAGCTGAAGTCATGGTAGCCAGTGCACGGATAAAAAACTTTTTGATGAGCAAAGCAACGACGACCAGATTTAGGGCGAGCTCGACCTCCTAGACGAAACACGAGACATCACACTCATAAGGCTACAACACGACAAACAACAATTGGCCCGATACTCCAATAAGAGGGTCTAGCCCAGGATATTCACACAGGAGGACTTATTCCAACCAATATTGGACAACCTCTTCATACTACAACACTAATAGGACATACCATATATCATTTCCGAGCAAAATGGTCCTACATCATACCTGCTCCTCGACCAAGACAGTTGGGTCATTTCCAACTCGTGGCACGTCAAGCGACTTAAGAAGTTATACCCTTAGGTAACTTTATACGCTTTCAAACACTTGTCTTATTGCTACATTACTCGGTTCAAACACCCTCAATAAGACAAAGTTCATCGCTCTCAACTCAATCTCTTTCCCCCTTGGGAATCTTGGCATGAACCCGCGGGATACGCGAGTCTCATACTATAACATACCTAGTGTTCAAAACGCGCATAAAGTTCCTGAATCAGGCCTAATACATCATCCGACTGGCCAGGGAACCACGTTTTCTGAAGGAAAGATACCCCTAATAACGGAAGGCCCACAACACAGCTCGAGTGTATTCCCTCTCAAACCTCTGGAGAAACCAACTTTCTCTCATTCGTTACACAATGGATCAAATGCATATCTAGCAAAAAGCGTAACTTAAGCCCGGTCGCAACGAAACCAACTTTCTTTCCCCCTCACAAAAAACGGCTCTAATGCTTCGATTCAATTACAGTGACAACAGTTGGGTGCAAAGAAACCATGTTTCTTTCCCCACACAAAAAAGGCTTTAACGCTTTGGTACAATGATGGTGACAATAGTTGGGTCGCAAAGAAACCAACTTTCTTTCCCCGCACAATCGGCTCAAACACCTCGGTACAAGTACAATGACAAAAGTCGGTTCACAAAGAAACCATCTTTCTTTACCCACACAAAAGTCGGCCTGACGCCTCACTATCAAGAATGCAAACTAGTACAATGGAAACAATCTTATACCAGAACACAAGGTGAATCTCAAGAAAGAGAATCGGTTACTTTCTACTAATCATAAATGTTTACATAAGCTACAATCCGATTGGCCTACAAGTAAGCAAGGTTTGGAAAGACTATCAATGTTTACAAATGAAATACCGTGAACAAAAAAATAGTGATTAATTAGGATAATGAGAATTTTAGAAGCTTAATTATGCCTAAATAAATTCGTGGGAAATTTCGAAGAAAATGGATCCATAAAATGGGTTAAAAAGCTCAAACGAACCTTAAAGCGTGTTTTTTTGAGGAAACCGGGAAAACGTGACTTTAAGCGGGGTTTAAATAGACCCGTAATAATTATAGTCACTCAAATAAACTATAATTAAATTAGTAAGGGTCTAGAGCCATTAAAATTAATTAAACGAGAAAATTCTAGAAAACGGGTTCCGGTTAGTGAATAATGCAAAAACTAGAACTTGTGGGGTGCTAAGTGTAAATAAAACCAAAATACCTCCCCATTGCAATTAAAAATCAGAAACCATTGTTGGGGGTGGGGACGGATTGCTAGCTTCCCCCTCCTCTTAACCACTCTAATACACTAAAAGACAAATAAAATAAGTAAAAAGCAAACATGTACAAGACTTACCTTTTTGGAGTCTCTCTCCTCCATCCTTTTTGCTGTTCAAGACTCCATCTAATTAGTGGTAAGGTAATGCCTCCTTTAAACCTTAAACATGTGATTAAACCCTAGGCTAAATAAAGGATAGTTTTAAGTGGGGATTGTTGTTCTTTGGTTGGCTGTAGCATTACCGGTTTTGTGAGGCTTGAACAAGAAGAAAGAAAAGGAGAAGAAGAAGGGAGAAAGGAAGAAAAAAAAGAAAAGTAGCAAATTCAAGGTAAATGAACTCACCTTTGAGCTAGTTATGTATGTAGTGAGAAAACAGAATTTTAATGCTTACGTATGAGGAGATTTACATTGTTTAAGTATTGGTTAAGTTATTGCATAATGAGGAAGAAAATTAAGTTGTTCTAGTGTTGATTAATTGACGATTGAAAGCCTTAGAGCCAAATGGTTAAGGTGCTAGAATAAATGAATATGTGCAGGAATTTAATGGTTGTAAATGTTTAAATTGATGTGGATATTAGTGGGAATGAGTTTGTGAGCTGAATTGTGTGTGGGCAATGTTAAAATTATATGGGAACCTATGTCAAAATTTTGGTGGAATCTAGGTGCCTTAAGTGTGAGTGTTGATAGAAATAACCTAGGATTAACTAGGATGTGTTTTAGTGATTGAAAGTGAGTAATTAACCACTTTGGGAATTAAATAGGGAGAGTTATGTAAGGGAGTAGCATGGGTGATGAAAACGATGCTAGGAACACTAGTAATGCAGTTATTGGGTTAGTGAAGAGAAAGGAAACAAAATATGTAGCGAAGTAGTTGCAAGGAGGACCAAGAGTAGAGAAATTGTGTAAATCAACCAAGACTTGAGAAATGAGTTAAGTGAGGGATTGATCAAAGAATTAGGGGAGTTTTTGAAGTGCCAAAATGATGATAAAACATACTAGGGCACTTATGGAAAAGATTGACTAAAATAAACATATGAGGAAGAGTCTCTACAGTCGACCAACCCAGGAGACTGACCCTGTCTGGGTCGGTCGGACTGGAGTTACTCAACCCGGGATGCTTCTGCACTCGGCCGACCCTGGGGACCGACCCTGTCAGGGTCGGTCAAGCTGAAAATTTTTATTCGGGATGCTTCTAGACTCGACCGACCCAGGGGACCGACCCTTGCTGGGTCGGTCTAGTTGAAGTGCCCAGACCAGGAGCTATCTGCATCCGACCGACCCAAGGTGGGTCGGTCGGGTCAAATAAAAAAATATGGGGCTTAAGCAGTAGAACATAGGGAGAATAATGATAGTGAGAAAAAAAATCATATGCACATAAGAACCCTAGAAAACAAGCTTATGAAATGATGAGAAGTAAATGATTTTGTGATTAAGTATGAAATGTAAGGAACTAGTAATTGTACATTGGGAAGCATAAAAGATGAAACCTGTTAGGTTAACTATAGAGGATTAACCGCCCGATGCTATGTATGTTATAGGACTCGTATAGTTGATTTCAAAGAGGAGTCGTGAGAAGGGAAGAAATGGTATCAAGCCAAACAAGACACTTGGAGCATCCGGCTGCTTCTAGCCGGATGGAAATAGGAATACATAAGGCATCCGGCCGTCTCCGGCCGAACGAAAGTAGGACTTAGGCAAGGCAAAATGTAGTATGGCCGGCCGTCTGTGGTCGGCCAAAGATGTTAAGGAAGGGCAAAACTGTACTTATACATGTAAAATACAGGCTGACAACATAAGTCCAGGCCCAAAAACTCTATAAATAGGAGTGTACCCCCAAGAAATAAGACACGTAACATTTGGCAATCAGACTTAAACTTGATTCTAACGAAAGGCTCAAAAGGCTCTCTCTCTCTTTCCCCCCTTGCGAGATTTTGTAATCGAGACCAGGTAACATAGGATAGTAAATCAGATCGAATTGGAATAGGATGCAGTACACTGTTTCATTTGGCGCCGTCTGTGGGAAACGAACAACAAGAAGCAACCACGAGACCACATAGAAGCAGTGAAGTGATCTTTGACATTCGTAGAGAAAGTCCTGAAATGACTAATGGTAGTTTTTTGCAGGATCTGAATACGGGAAATGGCTCCAAGATCTAAGAAAGCACCAAAGAACACTACCGAGGATGAAAATCGTGTTGAAGAGGAAATGAGTTCTGAGATGCCTGAAGCCATCTCCAAGAAAGATCTCGAGGATATGCTGAAGGGACTAGTCAGATCGATTGACGAAAGATTGTGGAGGGAAACGAGACTCTGCAACAAGAATTAATGCAAAGAGATGAGGAATATCAGAGGAAGTGGGGCGAAATGACTGAGGCCATAGAACAGTTGAGAAACAAGGATTCCAGAGAGAGTAATGGCGAGGAGAGTAAGGATCGGAAGCACAATACAGTCATTAGCGAGGAAGAAATGGAAGAAGACGACCAGATAGACATGAGCCTGTACCCCTTCTCGGAGAGGATAAGGAAAGCAAAGCTCCCGCCACATTTCGTTGCTCCGACGATTGAGAAGTATGATGGGACAGGAGATCCCGCCCAACATATTAAGAAATTCATGTTTTCCATGAATACTCAAGGGATCAGCTCCCTCGCTCTCTGCAACTTATTCCCGGGAACGCTTTCAAAAAGAGCGTTGGGATGGATCTCCACAAGGCCGCCGCAGTCCATCACCAGCTTCAAACAGCTGACTGAAGAATTTCAACAATACTTCGCCGTCAGCAAGAGGGTTAAGAAGGAGACAATAGAATTGATGGATGTCAAGCAGCGAAGGGGAGAAACTGTGAAGGAGTATAGTGAACGCTTCCATAAGAAGGTCGCAGAAATTGATGATATCAATGAGAAAATCTTGATTAAAGCCTTTGGAAATGGCTTGGCTCAGCCTCGACTTGCTGGAAAAATTGCAACAAAGGCACCAAAAACTCATGGAGAATTAGCTGAAATGATCCATGATTTTTTGAAATCTGAGATAGCAGAAAACAAGGCTAAGGAGCTAGCAGATAGCTTCAAAAATACAGCAGCATCAGAAAAGAAAGAGGGGCAAGGTGGAAATGTCGGAAGAGGGGGATCGAGATACAAACCATATTATTACAAGTCAATCACCGGATCTTCCTCTCAGGGGCCGCAACATCAGGGGGCGAAGACCATTGTCTACATCGACCCAGGAAAGTATGCTGCCGCAGTAAGAGAAGGATACCTTCCTCAACCAAGAAAGCCGCCGCAGGGAGAAATTCCAGTTGCATTCTGTGAGTACCATGGAAACCGCAGCTACCGGACTGTGAACTGTGCTACCCTGGCCAAAGAACTCCGAATCATTGAGGAGAATAAGAAGAAGGGAAAGCAACAAGCAGGAACACAGAGGCAATATGGCGGCCAGCAGGGCAGCGTCCAGAATGCACCACGAGGCCGGCAGGAGGAGGAAGTTCACCCCAGGCTTGACCCTGGCAAATCGGTTGGTATGATAACAGGTCTGTAGAGAAGGAAAATAAAAGTTTTTTCTCTTTTTCCTTTAAGAAAGCTTCTTAAAAATGAGTCTGGTCGTAGATTGTCTTCCTAAAAATTGAATGCGTAGGCATAAACCTTGTCAAGCATCACGTTACGAAATAAAAGAAATGGAATTTTTATTTTTTGCATTTTGTTTACAGCAAACCCCCTCTCCCAAAAGAGGCTAACAAAACTTTCTCTAAGAAAAATCACAGGACTTTTTTCGGAGGTAGGACCACTAACCCCTAATGAAAGAAAAAGGCACATTCATCAAGTGCATCAGGAACTCCCGGAAAGGAAGATTGCCAAAAGAGAAAGCTTTCCTCCAATTTTCTTCTCCGACGAAGATGAAGATGGAGTGCTATATCCACACAACGATCCACTTGTCATTCGTGCACAGGTAAACGATCGAATGATGGAGGGAATCCTGATTGATAGTGGAGCCGGAGCGAATGTCATATCAGCCGAAGCGGTTAAAAGGTTGGAAGTGCCTGAGGACCGGATCAAGCCATATTCGGCGGTTCTAGGAGGATTTGTAGGAGGGGCTCTACCACGTCCTCCGGCAGTATAGATTTTACAATGACCCTGGGTCAAGGGGATGAAAGGAGAACGGAGAAACTCACAGCTTTTATTGTGCCAGGTCTGTCTGGATATAACATGTATCTCGGAAGGCCAGGAATCAATGCTTTCAAAGCCATACACAACACTCATCACTTGAAATTGAATTATTTAACCACAAATGGGAAGGTGGTTACGATAAGGGGAAGCCAAAAGATGGCCCGGATGTGTGAAGTCCGCATCATGGACAATCTTCCTAGCGAGGAGATGGTCAAAACTGTAGGATCACAAAAGGAGTTCAAGGGAAATTACCTTCTTCCCCGGAGCAAAGTCAAGAAAAAGAAGGACGTCAAACAACTCAAGACCCCCCAAAGAGGTACATTTAAAATCTGACCCTTCTAAATTTTTTAAAATTGGAACTGCGTTTGACAGTGGAGAGCAAACTCACTTAATGAGGTTCCTGGAAAAAAGAAGGACAACATTTGCCTGGAGCACGGACGAAATGCCTGGAATAGACCCAAGCGTTATCCGGCATGAGCTCAGGGTAGACCCAAAGCATCCGGCAGTTAGGCAAAGGAAAAGGGTAATAGGGGAAGAAAGAGATTTGGCTGCACGAACCGAGGTCCAAAAACTCCTCAAGGCCGGATTCATCAGGGAGGTAGCATACCCACGATGGCTGGCTAACGTTGTAATGGTAAAAAAGCAAACGGAAAGTGGAGGATGTGTGTGGATTTCACAGATTTAAATAAGGCGTGTCCTAAAGATTTCTATCCCCTACCATCAATAGATAGGTTGGTGGTTTCAACTGCTCAGAGCTCTGTGTTAAGTTTTTTAGATGCATTCTCCGGCTATAATCAGATAAAGATGAAAGAAGAAGATTCGGAAAAAACATCCTTTATCACTTCAGCCGGAACATTCTGTTACAGGGTAATGCCTTTTGGTCTGAAGGACGCAGGGGCTACCTTTCAACGAATGATTGACAAGGTATTCTGTCAACAACTTGCCTAAAATGTGGAAGCTTATGTTGACGATATAGTCGTAAAAAGCCCATCAAAAGAGCAACACATGAGATATTTAGAGGAAACATTCGATACTTTGGACAAATACCAAATCAAGCTGAATCTGGAGAAGTGTGTGTTTGGTGTGACTAAAGGAAGGTTTCTTGGCTTCATTGTCGGACAGAGAGGTATCGAAGTCGATCCAGAAAAAAGTCAAGCAATTCTCAACCTTTCTCCTCCAAAAAATATCAAAGATGTCCAAGCCCTGAACGGGAGACTCACAGCATTAAGTAGGTTTTGTTCCAAGCTTTAGGAAAAGTCAATCCCGTTCTTCAATATTCTAAGGAAGAACAACAAATTCCAGTGGGGACAAGAATGTATAGACGCGTTCGAAAAGATTAAGGAAATGCTTCGAGATCTGCCTAAATTGGGTGTGCCTTCCCCTGGCTAAGACCTCTACCTTTATTTGTCCGCAACATACTGGGCAGTTGCAGCTGTCTTGATCATGGAGGAGAAAAGGGAGGTACCAGTCTACTATACCGGCAAAATTTTGAGCCCAACAGAAGGACGGTATACTAACATAGAGAAAATCTTGTTTGCATTAGTGGTGGCATCAAGGAAATTACGGCCCTATTTTCAGTCACATCGGATCTTTGTCAGGACCAATTGGCCGCTCAAGTAAATAGCGAACAATCCAAATGCTTCCGGCCGGATGGTGAGCTGGACAGTAAAGCTAACGCAATATGAGATTCACTTCTTGCCCAGAACAGCGATTAAAGCCCAAGCCTTAGCACACTTCATAACAGAGACAAACTTTGCAAAGGAGAGAAACGGCCCCAAAATCCATACATCATCTTAGTTGACGGAGCCCGATGTAAAAATGGAGCAGGAGCTGGAATAGTAGTACAAGCGCCGGACGGACAAAGCTTGAACTACGCCTTCCGGCTAGACTTTGACGTTACCAACAACGAAGCTGAATACGAAGCCCTTATCCAGGGTTTGGAGGTGGCTACTGCCCTAGGGGCAACAGGTTCCATAGGAGGATACTCTCTCTATTCTTTCTTTCCTATAAAATCCTGTTGAAAATAAAGCTTATAAAATTTTACTTTTCGCAGAACTAGAAGTATACTCAGACTCTATGTTGGTAGCAAGACAAAACGACAACATCTATGAAGTCAAAGAGGAAAAGCTATGGAAGTACTTGCTCAAAGTCCAGGAGCTAAAAGCAAATTTCCAAAGATGTGAGCTAAAACACCTTCCTCGCAAGGAGAACGTCGAGGCTGATGCCTTGGCAAAATTAGCAAGTATGGCCGAAAAAGTACCCAATGAAATATGGCTGGAAGTCAAAACTACGTCAAGCATAGATGAGGCTCAAGTATTTACGGTAGAATCGAGTGACAAGACAGAATCCTGGATGACTCCAATCATGGATTACATACGACAAGGAAAGTTGCCGGAAGAAGAAAAGGAGGCCAGGATAATAAAAAGGCGGGCCGCATCCTTTTTCATTGAGAATAACCAGCTATATAAGCGATCTTTCGCAAGGCCAGCACTGAAATGTGTTACCATGGCCGAAGGGGCAGAACTAATAAAAGAGGTACATGATGGGCTCTGTGGAAACCACCAAGGAGAAAGAACCACAACGCATAAAATCTTGAGGCTCGGATTCTTTTGGCCAAAAATGATGGAACATTGCAAAGAATATATACAAAAGTGTCTCAAGTGTCAAGAACACGGAAACAAAATACACAATCCTCCGGCGGAACGAAAATCTATCCTCTGCCCAATCCCCTTTGCTATGTGGGGATTAGATATTGTGGGACCATTCCCAGAAGCTTCACCAGGGAGGTTCAAATTCATATATGTCGCCATCGACTATTTCACAAAGTGGGTCGAGACAAGAATTCATCTGGAAATATGTGGTATGCAGGTTTGGCATACCAAAGGCAATAATAACTGATAACGGAACGCAATTCAATTGCGAGAGCTTCCGGGAATTCTGTGAAGAATGGAAGATCGACTTAAGGTTCGCATCAGTGGCGCACCCTCAGGCAAATGGGCAAGTCGAGAATGTGAATGGTCAGATAGTAAAAGCAATAAAGAAAAAACTCGATGAAAGAAAGGAAAGTGGGCAGAGCTGTTACCCCAGGTCCTCTGGTCATACAGAACAACAGAAAGGGGGCCGACAGGAGAAACACCCTACAGACTAACATATGGTTTAGAGGCTGTCATTCCGGCGGAAATTGTGGTACCATCAATAAGGTGGGAATCATATGACGAAGAAGTCAACAATCAGGGAATACAGGACCATCTAGACCTCCTCGAGGAAACTAGGGTGGCCGCCGCAATAAGGATGGCGAAAGATAAATCCAAGATAGAGCGATATTTCAACCAAAGGATAAAAGAGCGAAGTTTTGCTCCAGGAGAGTTGGTTCTCCGAGAAGTTAAGCAGCCTAAGAAGCTAGAGCCCCAATGGGAAGGACCGTACATCATACACCAAAAGACGGGACGAGCTTCATACCGCCTAAAAATGGTGAAGGGTACGAATTGCCGCATTCTTGGCATGGAATGTCTGAAAAAATTCTATGTGTAAAATTTATGATTCTTCAATAAAGAGGTATTATTTTTTGAAAAAGAGCAAAAGTAAGCACCGGCCAACGAGCCGCAGGCTATCATGCCTTGAAAGTAAGCACCGGCCAACGAGCCGCAGGCTATCATGCCTTGAAAGTAAGCACCGGCCAACGAGCCGCAGGCTATCATGCCTTGAAAGTAAGCACCGGCCAACGAGCCGCAGGCTATCATGCCTTGAAAGTAAGCACCGGCCAACGAGCCGCAGGCTATCATGCCTTGAAAGTAAGCACCGGCCAACGAGCCGCAGGCTATCATGCCTTGAAAGTAAGCACCGGCCAACGAGCCGCAGGCTATCATGCCTTGAAAGTAAGCACCGGCCAACGAGCCGCAGGCTATCATGCCTTGAAAGAAAGCACCGGCCAACGAGTCGCAGGCTATTACGCCTTGAAACAAAAAACCGGCCAAAATGAACAGGCAGCCATTACTTTGAGAGAAAAGATTCGGTTAAAACAAAGGTTCGGTCAATAAGCCGCAAGCTTTTTATGTTGTAAAGGTAAACACTTAACTGGCAAAACTTGCGCATGATAATCATATGTAAAAAAAAGGAGAATACCACAGTGATAGGCAAATTGGCTAAAAAAGAGGAGGCCAAAGCACAATAAGAAACCGGCGGCTCCGGCAGATAGGTAAACAAAGATAGTAAAAAGTATAACTTATATTCCTCCCAGAAGCGGGGTAAAAACGATTACAAGAGTGTACAAAATTCGGCAAGCACAAAAGATACATGTAAAAAAAAACCCCTCTAAAAATAAAAAGAAACTCCCATTCTATTTTTCAGCAGCTAGCTTGTCGCCACTACCAGCCACGCTTTCAGAAGATTTGGATCTCCTAGAAATACGCTGCACCCCTTCGGCTGATGGCTGGACGTTGCTTCCAGCAGGAAGAAAGGAGGCTCGGCCAGCGCCAAAGCATGTCTCTCCAGGACTGCGGCAGAATCTCTCGAGCTCCGAGAAGAAGTTAGACTTCTGGGCAACAGCTTTGAACTCCAGCCTGTTGTACAAATCATCGTCCAGTAACTCCCCTTTCTCAAGAAAGTACTCCGAGATAATCTGCTGGCAGATGTCGACTATCCTACGGCATTGAGAAGCAAAGGATTCCTTAAGATGAGCATTAATTGTGCCTTGCTTCTGTATCTCCTCCTGAGATTGCCATGAAAACGACATGAGCTTGGCCACTTGGGACTCAAGGGTCAGAACCTGGGCTCGATATTTGTCACGCTGAGCATTGGCTAGAGACAGCTCCTCTTTAGCACTAATTACCCGACCATTCAGCTGCTTGACATGCTTTAGAAGATTGGCAGAGCTCAAGCCTGACTGGAACACAAGAAAAGTAAGAAATAGAGGGAGTAAAAGGAAGAAATGAAAAAATCGAGATCTGAAGGTTTACCTTGGTTCGACAACTCGGCATTCTCAACTTGGAGGCGAGACATGGCTTCCTCCAAGCCTTTCACCCTCTCTTCCAACCTGGTTTTCTCATTTGACAAGGCAATTTTTTTCGCAGCAAGGGCCTTCTTCTTGTTAGCAGAAATATGTTACTATCTCTACCGAGGCAGTGTACCTATCGTTTTGTGGAATAGTGAATTGAGTGGGGTTGTCGATCTCAGGGACCTCATTCAATTAATTGACAATTTATTTACCAACCTAGAAAACTAAACTAAGAAAACAGGAAACATCACTTTTTTCTAGTTTGCTTAATTTAATAAAAAGAATGACTAAACAAACTAACATAAAATAATGAAACGGTAAAAAGATAAAAAAATAAACGAAATAAAGAAATAAAGATTAAAACTCTTAAATCTAAATAAGCACCCCGGATTGTTCTACAAACCTTCACTTTATTAATCTATTAATAAACTCTTCTCAAATTCTACAATAAACTCAGAAACTATAATTAATTCGTCAACGGCTAAGTCTAACGAATCCTAACCAGTTGCTAGAACTAGCAACAGACTAATGCTCTAATCCGGACACAACCAATCACATAAAGAACAGTTTCTATTTGAGACTGATTAACCTATAGGCGGGATCACGCTTCTAGTCGTTAATCAGGTTTAACTCCTACGTCTTGTTATCTATCTCAGCTCTCGCGTGTTGATTAGAAAACTATAAATATTGCTTTAATAATTAGCTAGAAAATTAAAGCGCATGAATAACAGGAATTAAACTACTGCAATTATAATTAGAGAAAAGATTACAAAATAACTATAAAGATTCGGTTTGCTACCCCAACCCGGAAAGCTAGACTAACTACTCAAACATAATTATAAAAATAACAAATATAACAAGAATAATATGTGGAAGTGGTGTGACGTGGTGGTGGTCTGGTGTTGGATGAATTGTGGTGTCAGTGGTCGTGAATGATGGTAGAGATGGTATGGCGGAGGATTTTGATGGCTTGAAGGTTAGTGATATGGAGAGATTGATGCGGTGGAGATGTTGTTTGATGATGGATGACGGTGTTGAAGAGAATTGGAACAGAGGCGTACAGCCCCTCCTGCGCTTGTCATCTTGTTGCTCTCGTCCGTGTATAATATATAGAGCAGCATTCGGCTTGTTGATAAAAGGAAATAATTTATCTTTTAAATTAGATAAAACGCGCCGCGAGAAGCCTCCGATTTGTCGCGTCCGACGTTGTCAAAATAATGTAACAGATGCAGCCCATCTCTTTTTTAAACGTCCATGTATCAATCTCCATCAATGTGGTACGTACATGATAAAATATACTCCAGCCTCTTTTGTTCGTTTATTGTTGTAATCCTTATATAAAAAAAAATATTTTCCTGCATTTGACACATAAAGTATATCAGCTCTCATCTGAATATAAATATAAGGAAAAAACATATGATAAGTGTAAAATATGACATCAATTGTTATGAAAATAGGAAGAATTAAAGCCCTAAAAATAGATGTATTTTGCACTTATCAAACTTCCTCACACTTAGCTTTTGCTTGTCCTCAAGCAAATAAAGAATAAAACTATCTCTAAGGCCGTAGTATCGAACCTCAAATCAAATGAGTGTAGAAGGAAATCAAGCGAAATGGCAATCAAAAAAATAATCCTGCTCTTAGCTGTAAGTTTTCGCAAACAGTGAAAAGAACAATTATGTAAAAGCATGAAGAAGCTTGATTGCATAAACTAAATATAGAATAGTTTGAGATCTTCCACCAATTTCTTTCCTCTAACCTTTGGATGACAAGGGGTGTGAAGTAACACCTTATTCCGTGATACCTTTCAACACCACATACTCATGATCAGAACAAAAAATTAAACTGTAATTAACTTTTCTTTCGCATGCAAAAACATTCTTCTTTAAGAAGTATATACAAAACAAACGAATTATTGAGAATTGCAGAGTTATTCCATAACCCAGACTTTTCTCTCTATCCTTGTAATGGTGTTGGGCCAACTATCCCAGATCCCGAGACCTTAGGTAGATAAGTGTTAAGGCACCCCTAGGACTTAATAACCGAATAGACGAGGCCTGCTTTTGTTAGGAAAATTTCTGATCAGCGGAGTACCATGCCTTATCCTTTCATTCCAAACTTTCACATCATTTCCAAAATCCTAAACTAAACTAATTCAGTTTACACAATCAGCTAATCCACCAAATTTCAGTGAAAACAAAATTAGGTTGAATAAAAACAAGTTAGATTAGTCAAACAACTTTAAGCAAGAGAATTCTTGAGGTTGTCACCTGGCTCAACTTCAAACTTCCACAAACATTTTCAACCAAGAATTCAATATGTATAAGCACTCCGAGAAGTGATTCTTTCAAAGCAATAGGACAAACAAAAACAAGTGTGGCATTTAAGCGCAACTAGCATATTTTCAGGGAAAGGTCTCTACTTCCTCACACTTAAGAGGAGCAATGTCCTCATTGTTCAAAAATAAAAATCAAGAAAAGACCTTTCAAAATATGCCACTCATTAAGGATTCATTCAGGACCATAAGGACTGTTATACAAATAAACTTTAAGCATAATAGTCATGATAGGCTGAATGTAAACAATAAAAATAAGGAGAAACTGAAACTCCCCTGATATCGTAGATTGAGGAAGGTTCCCTTCCTCACACTTAAGCTCGAACAAGGGGGGGAGCGTTCCTCACACTTGCGACCAAGCAAGTGTCCAGCCTTGGGGGTATATCAATCACCATGATAAAAATTTCACCTGCACCCACTCACAACTACCACAAAACGCTAAAAAGCGTTGCATTAAAAGCACAGACACCATTGTCACTTCTAAATAATAAGAAAAAAAAAATAAAAAAACAAAAATAAAAACAAAACAAAAATTTAACCACTGGGTTGCCTCCCAGTAAGCTGCCCATCTTTATAGTCTTTGGCTAGACTCCCGCTTCGTTATCCTGGATCAAAAATAAAAATAGACAACAACTTTGCCAGGAAAACGAAGTAGGCAGTAATTAAAAGCAAACCACCTGGATCAAAACAAAATGTTACGTCAGCAAATAAAATAGGGAAATAAATACTCCACAAAACTTGATGTTTGAGGAGATATTGCCGGTAACTTTGTTCTATCAGAAGACCCGGTGATGATTCTTCTTCTTCCTCAAATTGGAGGATGTAACATCCTCCTGTAGACACCAAAAATTCTCACCCATTTTTATTTTGAAACAAAAAATGCGGAAATAAACATGCTTCTAGAGATAAGGCGGTCGTCCCCGTTTCAACCAAAGGAATTTTCTTTTTCTCCGACATTTAAATCTCACATCCCTATGGAAAAGGAGCACGAGCCCTTTTTATTTATTTATTCTTATTTTTATTTTTATCCTTTGTTTTTACTTTATTTTTTATATTATTGTAATATGTTTTTAAAAGGACTTCATTTTGTACACTTATTTTATGGCTTTCGTTTTAAAATATTTAACGGTTTCGTTATTTCCTCGTATTATTTCTCCCATCGATATACTGAAATCCGACATGGCGTAACCGGTTAAGGTTCCCATCATGCCACCCGCAGATCTTGGGTTCGATTCCTGGCGTAGACTGGAGGCGTTTTCTTTATTATTTCAGCATGCAACACTACTTTTATCTTATTTCTCCGCTACAATCTAATGAAATCGGTCGCAGCTCGGTCGGTAGAACATGCAAGAGAGGAAGGTGAGGTATCGAGTTCGAAACTTGGTAGGAGCATATTTTTGAGACTTCCTTTATTTTCGGTTTATCCAAACGCCCATTTCTTTTTATTTTGAGCCCCACCTAAAGCCCATAACCGTGAACAAAAAATGAATTGCAGTATGGGCATCCCCATACTCATTCTCTCGTTCTTCCCCATGAGTCTCACCGTCTCAAACACCACGGTATGGTGACGATTTCTTGAAACGATCAATCGCCCCTCCCCAAAATTCCTCGCGTGGTTCTCGTTATTCGAAGGCGATGGCGAACTCCCGAGGAAGAAGCCCATCCCGCCCGCATGCTTCCGAAGAATGGGGTGTCGAATCGTTTTCCGCTTTAAAATCACCTCCGACCATCTTCTTGGGGGATCCGACTTCAAGTCTTCAGATCGACCGCGCCTGTTCATCCGAGAACTCCACCCACGCCTGAAGCTCACCACCACACTCTCCTTCTTCTTCGCCAAATACCACCACCAACACCCTTCACTCATCCCGTCCTTGCCGGAAATCACTCAAGCCGCCGTCACTCTCCACCCCTTTCGGAATCCTGAGACTGAAAAAATGACTTTCCTCCGTTTCTGATCTTTGAATCTGAACCCCGTCCCCCGAGCTTTTCCCATTTCATCGGCGCCATCTTCCTCTTCGTCTCCGTCGTTCGCCTGCAGTGTAAGTGCCATATCTACGTTCTCTCTCGTTTTCAAAAAACGATTTCAAATCCTTTCTGAATTTTCATTTTGGTTTTCCTTCTTTCGTTACTCCTGATTTCCCTCTATTTCTCGCCAAAGGAACCGTATGGGGATGGCTAGGCGAAACCCGAGCTCTGTCGGAGAAATGTCTCCGAGAAAGAGCCGATTGATCATCCTCACCCCTCTCTTCTGTTTTCTTTTCTTTCACGATGTTTTCACGTACGCCTAACGAGAGTATTTCCTCAAACCCTGTAACCAGAACTTCGAATCATTGTTTCGCACGTCCCCGCTTAAGATAGGCATGGAATGCGGTTTATGCTTGCGTACTCGTTGTTTCTTGTACATCTTCTGTATTTGATGAAAGAATGGGCATGTTCCCCGTCTGGTATGGATTAAGCAGTCCATGAACAGAAACTAAGGTGCCCTGTGAACCGGAATTTCAAGTCTCAGTTCATATTGTGTTTGTGCTTATCTTCCTTCTCTGTTTATTTCACTTGTACATTCCGATTCTCAAAATGGTCGAGAACCAAGATCCCTTTGGCCTTTCACGCTTCTGGTTTGTCTGGAAATCTGATGCAAAGTGATAAGAAACTGTGTCTGGTTCGGTTAATTTCTGATGCGCTTCAGATGCTAGTGTGTAGTCAGTATCTCCGCGTGGTGCTCCGTTCTTTGAGATTCGGTTTATTGATCACATTTCCCTCTGTTTATACTCCTATATTCGTCAATCTATATATACTGCATGTGGCTCAAATTACGCTTACCACAGTTGGTTCGGTTCATGGCATGTTTGAATTGATATTCGTTGGCTTGGTCATTTGGTCTATCTCATCGAATACGAGGCTGGTCACCGATGTAAAAGGTTCTGGGTGTACTCATTCGTGACTACTGGCATAAAAGGGTGCCCTCTTTCACTCGATTTGGTTTGATGGATGATGATATGTTTCTAGACTGACGTTCTCTCTTATGTTGTGTATTCTTCTCTTTGTCAACATGTAACAGAACAGGTGTTCTCCCTCCTATCGGTACTGATTTCTGATCTGTTTCCTTTCTTTTCCTTGGTTTTACTCGTCTGACGTGGGTGTTTCTTAAGTCTTTTGCAGGAGATTGTTTGTGTTCTCCTCTTGGTACCAACTCCTGACCCTGGTTACTTGTTAAGTTCATCTGTATATTCTGATTTTCTGGTGTTTATACTTGCAGTTTGAGTACTGTCTTGCTTCTAAGAATACTTGGTTAGTATAATTAACTTCTGGTTAGGTGAATAATGGTTGTTGTAGTCGAGATTGATAGGAGTCTTGGGTGCAAAAACCTTCACCATGTTTATCTGTTACACCATGTTGCTCTTCTTTCTCAGTTCAGTTGGTAACACAGTTAGTAACCTCGGTTATCAGATGACAAATAGAAGGTTGTTTAAGTATCTTTAATTTGGCAACCTCAGAATAAACCCACTTTGTATCTTTCTCTGTTGCTAATTGATTCATGAGATAAATAGGGGTATGTTGAGCCATATTGGTACGGCTTAGATTAATTAGAAGTTGGGACAAATAGTCAATGAAAGACTCGCTCTCTTTGGAAGGGATGTGTGAGAGAGAACATGTGAATAAACTGAATGAAATAACTGTTTAGAAACTTAGTTTAGACTCAATCAATGTTTGGATTTGAAGACATTAAGCTCTGAAGTCTGATTTTCTGCTCTGTTACAATCTTCATCTGATTACGCTTTCAGAGTTTTATGATCGTATCTATGTATATGTGCTCGGTATATATATTGCTTTACCTTAATCTTTAATTCATTTGCTCTCTGTATATATACTTCACTATCTAAGCTCTAGTTACTATTCCTTTAGGGTCCAAACCTTAGGATAGAGGGTGAACCCTTGCCCATGGTGAGCCATGGTCCCACCTAGCAAAGGGTGATCCCTAAACCCAAACACATCTTATTATAATAACATGTATTAATAAAAAAACCTTCTCAAAATTCATCTCAACTTGATTAATCATTTCTTCCCAAAAACAAGTCCAAACCCAAAACCGGCCCAAAACTCAAAGCTCATGACCTAAAGTCCAGAATAGACTTCAGTCCACAAATCAACCCTTTAGCCCAACAATTCAAGTCAAACCAAAATCAAATCAAATCCAACTCATTTTTCAAAATGATTCCTTTCAACTCAACTCAACTTGTAAATTCCATTAAAAATCCAAGATCCAAAAATCTATCTTCCTAGATTTCAATCAACTATTTCATCCAAATTTCTTCAAGTTTTCAAAAGAAACCATTTTGTGGAATTTTAAAGGAAAACTCTTCTCACATCACAGAAAACTCTTCTCAAATGCAGAAAGTTCTTCTCACATATACAGAAAGTTTTCTCCTAAAACATTTCTCAAAATCAGTGTTTCTTTACAGAGAATTCCGAACAACTTCAAAAGTTTTCAAACTTAGTTCTTTTTAACTAAAAAAATATAATAATAAACTGTTTTCAGGGAGTAAGAGATGTCTAACCCCTTCAAAACATTTCATCCATGGTTAGATCATCGGTTGTCTCCCTTCCCAAAATAAAAATCCGAGGCGGGGCACTGGGGTCATAACCTCCCTTGTCGCAGTCGGATCTCTTTAGGCGGGGCATTAGGGTGACAAACCTCCCCTAATTGCAGCCTAGTTTTCTACAAGACGGGGCGCTAGGGAAGTAACGGCCTTCCTAGTTGCAGCCGGGATTTTAGAATCGTCTAACTCCCTTCCGCTCGATTTCAATGTTTTCGGTTTTTAACGTTTTAAAACCCGGGAGTTAGAAACGTTATTAGGGTTTGACCGAGAACATCTCATTGATGGTGTTTCTCTCTAAATCCTATTTTCGACATAAATTCATTGCCCCATCTTTCGAGCCTCGGCACTTACCATTAATTAAGTGTCATGTTCGAGGGGGTACATAGGGTAATCCCTCGGGATTATCCGCCCTTTTACAACAAAAAATGATTTTTTGGTTTCAAAAACTTTAAGAGAGACGATCTTGACAATCATTCCTCCAAACAATTCTGTCCACCATCATCTCACTCTAAACTCGAAATATCCCAAAACCTCAACCCCTTTTGAATCTCAAATCCGAAAAACCCGGGATCTCTACTCAAACTTTAATTGCCTCACACTACTCAAATCATCTTCAAAACCCCAAAACACTTCATACTCAAATCACCATTCAAACTCCAAATCGCCTCAAAGTCGAATCATCTCCCTAATCCTAACTCCTCTCTAACTTCTAATGTCTCACAAGCCCGAGCGCCTCACAAACTCTAACATCTCAATTTCTCCACCATTTTAAGATTCAAGCGTCTCACAGACCCGAGCGTCTCACAGGCCTTGACATCCCATCCCAACCGTCTCATAGACCCGAGCGTCTCACAGACTAATCTCTCAGGCCCCAAACTTCAAACCCTTCAAAACTTCCAGAACCCCAAAATCGTGAACTACGTAAGGTCTGATCTCAACAGGGAGTTGAGTATGTAGGCAGCCCATCTAGGGTGCGACCCCATTCCAAACAAAAAGCCCCTTTCCCTCTCTAAGGTTTCTTCATACGT